>JAQJVL010000565.1:0-220000 GCA_035578905.1 Stictocephala bisonia | reverse complement strand
CATGTTATAACCTATTGCTCCTGTATCCATAGCCTAGTTTTCAGTTTGTCATTTTTAGTTCATATACGTAATTTATTCTTTGGTAATTTGTTAACTTGTAATTGGTTTTAAATCTGAGTTTGCCAACATAATTATTCATAGCCTAAAGGTAATCTTACATTTTCTAGTGTGCTTTAATCATGTACAATTTTGTCTGTTCCTGTTTTGTTGCCATTTCGTGTATTAGGTGTTATGTGTAGTATTTTTGTTGTTGTGGCTGGACTGTTTTTAATGTGCTGTGGTGTTGCCTTACAGTCCAGGGTCCTTGAGTAGGACGTTTCACCCTCAGCCTGTCGTCCGGGCAAAGTTCCACCTACCACACTGCGAGCCTGGCCTGGGGACCATGTGATTGAGCGGGCTGTGCCCTCTGCCCTCCCTACTTCTTTGTGGTATAAGTCTTCTGTCCTCAGGTCAGTGTTTTCCATGTTGTTTTTCCCGGCGGCTGAGCTGGGGGTTGATAATAAGAAAAAAGAAGAAAAAAAATGTTTGTTGATATATTTATGTGGCCTAGGCCTAATACTGAATGGACAAAGTGATTTTATGCAACACAGCCATTGGGGACTTATATATTTTTTTTATTAAAGGAGTAACACTGTTAAAACATACCAAGAACTTTTACTGTAAATATTTGTTGTTATTTAGTTTAATTAGTTTATTTTCTTGTTACCCTTGTTAGATATTTTAGATTTTTATATTTGTTAGGTCCCTATTGTTAAATTGTGTTGTTATTTATTTTTATGCTTTAGGCCTAGTGATTTAGTTATTTATGTATTTATTTCATGTTTGGTATTATTGATGTCAGGGGATAATAGAACGGTACCGTGTTATATATTTTTTTAAATTGTTTAATTTTTAAACTCACCAAAAGGGGATTATTGTGCTTTCTGTAACTTCTTATACGGAGCTGCCCAGGGATTCCGGCTTACTCCCTGGCATCGGTGGAATCAAGGGATGTGTGGGCTAAATTGCCGGTTTAAGTGTTGTGATCCAAAGGTTCTAAATTTTCACTTTTATGTGGGCATTAAATTTATCTTACGTTTTGGGGGTCTCCGGCTAAACTGCAGATAGGCCATGTAGTTGTTAATTGGTAATTTTGGTATTTGTTGAGTTTGTTGTTTTTTTGTAGCTTTTGTGTCTTATCTTGTTAATTTTAGTGTTTATTGTTATTTATTGAAGTGCGAATTGATATTGTGGCCTTCTGCCGTTTTTTTGTTCGGTTAACTTTTGTTCTCTTTGGTAATAAACTAGTTTTGCTCAGCTGCCGAGTTTTATTTTGACCCTCCAACTGCCACCCGTGATCCCATCGCTCGACTTGTTTTGAGCCATCCCCCGGTTGGCACGCTTACCAGCTTTGGTGGGGGGGAGGGGTCTCAGTATACGGTGTGTAAGTAGTTAGTTAACGTGTAGCAGTCAGTGTTGTAGGCACCAATGAACAATAAGCGACGTGGGCCTACAACCCCCACGAACGTTAGTTGTTCCGAGGAGCCAGTAAAACCAGAGAAATCCCATGGTTAGGCAGTGGACAAGAAGGTTCATACAATCATCGACGATGGACGTGAGGTTAGTCTGCAAAGCCAGTAGGTGAGATGTGGTGGTATGGCTTAACACATGGTGATGTGTCCACTGTACGTGCATAGGTGGGTGGGTAATTCAACACCAATGAACGTGCATGGGTGGGTGGGTCAACACCACTGAATATAAGGGCGGGTGGTTTAATACTAATTATAGTTGATTGTTAACAACCAATCCGTGTGATGTTTCATATACGGAAGGTACAGAAAGTACATGAAACATCACAGTAACATGTCAATAATATATTGACTGTAAACGCCAAGACAATTAAGCAACCCTTCAAATGACCTCTAAAATTATTTAAACGGCACAGGACTTCGATCACATGTTATTTTTCACACCAAATGTTTGCCACAAGTGTGTGGTCCACGAGGAATACAATCACAAGTAAAAAGATGCCTGGAAGTACCACAATCAGGTGGACAAGAAAGTTATATACACAGTTTGAAATACACCTCAACCTCTATCTCAGATAACAACAACAGTGCTAGAACTCACATATTCTGATGGTGACATAGTGACTACCCCATCCCCCTTTCCCCCAATTGCTTGTCAAAAGGTACTAGTCTCGGACCGATCGACATTAGTCCAGACCAACAAGTTGTAGGTCCTCAAAAGCCCTGCTTGTATTGAGAGCTAATATAGCCAAGTCGGATATTTTTGTGGGATTGAGATGAACCTTCTGAGCTATTACTTTCTTATCTTCTGTGTGTTATCCGTACCCACGTCGTGGCACTGAGCGCACCCTTTAACAGTTTCTAATGAGTCTTGCCAGCTACCACAGGTACAAACGATTCGGCTAGTTTCTATACCTCTCCAAGAGATTGAAATAATTTGGTTGATAGCACCTTCTGGATGTAAAGTCACTATAATAGCCGAGCCGTTACTAAAATGCCATGTGTTCTATCAGCTTCTTTGTTCCTTATTGCATGACAACTGATGTAAAGTCTATATTACTGGTCACTATAATAGCCGAGCCGTTACTAAAATGCCATGTGTTCTATCAGCTTCTTTGTTCCTTATTGCATGACAACTGATGTAAAGGTTGTTTCTATGTGTATAAGTTTTAGTATTTAATGACGTTAGTTTTTTACAGAGGTAAATATTCAACATGCACTCTCTTAACATTCTCTATGTAATGGCTGCTATTCTACTCACATGAATGAGAACTATTTATAGTGCTGGATATTTATAGGTTTAATTATTATATGATCTGTATATTTATGGGTTTAATTATTATATAATATAAGAACTAGCTAATTGATGATTTATGTCTCCTGCAAAGTACAAACTTCTGACAAATTATCCATTGGATGTTTAAAGAAAAAGAAACTAAAACTTAGTTATTAAGTTTCTGAGTATCTGAGTCGTTATAATATAATTGCAAGATCGTGAAACAGCTGTTCTAATTATATTAATAAACTTATGGTACAATCTAAAGATGACTAACTTTCAGGACCCATTGTTAACTTGGCTTTAAATAAAATAAAATACAAACCATGAAGTACGATAAAAGAATGTTTTTATGCAGGATCACACATAATTAATAAGCCATTTGCATGACTTTTGTAAACGTTAGGTTCTGTTCAATGTTTTTTTTTTACTTTCTTCCATGTACGTTAGCGTACAGAAAGTATTGTGAACGTCCTAAAATATGTTATTTACAAGTTGGTCTGAAAATCCATTTTAGTGTCCACTCAACCCAAAACAGTTGTATTTACGAAAAAAAATGTTGGTGTCCGTAGCGGGTCTGTCTGTGTGTATGTGCAGTTCACTGGAGACCAAACGGATGCATAAATTTGTATTAAATTTGGTATTTAGCATACATTTAGCGTACATCTCCAGAAAACTATTTAACTTTTTTTAAATTTTATTTTTATTTGTATGGCAAAATATTAACAAAAATTTATTTTTCTAAAAATGGCTCAAACTATTTTGATTAAATTTTCAAGAAATATGTCGATTACAATTAAAAATATTTAAGTAAAAATTACATATCTCTGATTTGAATATTTTTTAGCTATAGAAAAAAAATATATATATTTGGGAATCAAACTGGTAATTATCAAAATATTAAAGGTTTACTGTTTAATATGGGGAAAAGTTTGTGCCAATTCTTTGGAACCATATATTTTTTAGTTGTTGTTGAATAGTACATATCATTTAACTTACGTACGTGCTTAGTGGTGTAAAATGTGAACCTTAATGATTAACGGACATTCATTACTCTATCAATATTTTTTATATATTTTAACATCATAATGTTAACCCCATGTATCTAAGAGTCGAGTTTATATGTTAAACGCTATTACATAAACGATAATAAAGAATTCAACTAATTATTTAGTCAATATTCATAAGATATTTCAATGCTGGGATGATACTAATTTGAATTTTAAAATGCCTTCATTTCATAATAATACATATTATTTATTAATAAAGTATCATCTAAACTATAAAAATTATCACGAGACTAGGTTTGATATTTTTTTTATTTAATTTTAAGTTTTATACAACGAGGTTGCAAGTTGTTTAGTGATAATAAGGTAAATCTTTTACCCTGCTAAGTGTTTACTTCTGCTACATTGGCTTGCTCATTCCACTACAAGTCAGTCACCAGGGACCAGCCAACGAAGCAAAACAGTGACCTCTTAAAAGGTATTCATGCTGTCAAAGATGTTAGTTTATTGGTAAATAATGTGATGTTATTGTAAATAGTCTGATGCCGTGATGTCATCTATTTCTAATACCCGTTCTTGAGATTAATATTACTTTTTACAGATAATTAACAGCATATTCAGTTGGGACTCTAGTGTTGCACAATCAGCGTCTCTCATACTCCCTAACGTTGTTTTCTTCAGGATCTTAGACTTTTAGCAACAAAGTTCCTGAGGATTTGTAAATGTGCAATCAATTTTATTGTTTCATTACTTACATCATCAACAAGGCTTTTTCAAATTGTATAATAGTTATAAATAGTCCTAGTGTCTTAAGATTTATAGTTTAAAGCTATTTAGAAGAACTCAACAACAGTTAATATCTTAGGACATTCAAAATTGTTCAGAGAGGACCTGCCATTAAAGTTAGGTTTGGTTACTCTATAAAAACCGAGTTATAGAGATGTGTGGTTCATCCTTGTTCTCCCTTATATCATCAAATACTAAGCGTTAGTCACAGATTTTGCTAGTATTTGATTCAGGAAAGTATTTAAGTAACAACAAATCAACTTAACTACACTGCAGTGCAAGTATTGCAACCTATGTGAACCTACTTGCAAATGGAAAAGTTTTTTTTGGACATGTAATTTAGCTTCAAAATACTTCATGTAGAGTTTTTCCATTCTATACATATCAGTTTATCTTTATATTAAATATACAAGTTTGACAATTATATATTTTGTAATATATTATGAATTTAACATACTTATATCCTTTGGAAAACCTCCATAGATTTAATACTTAAGTAAACAAAACTATGTTCTAATGGATTTTTCTTAGATATATATTTAAATCCTTGTACATGTACTTTTTTAGATGTAATAAATACTTTGAACTTTTCATTATGTTGTCTGAGAACGTAGCTAATCAACATAATGCAACATTTACAGTAATGCGCTTGATCTACATTAACATTATGATATTGCATGTTTAGATTCAAATTCATGTTGATATTGTATAATAAATGTCATCATATATAGGCCTACTATTGAATCTTTGTAATTTAAAAATTACTTTTGTTATAAAACAATTGAGTTCCTACAACATCATATATTTTGTATATATAAACAAACCATATGTAGATAAATATTATATGTGGTGGTTATCTTTTGGCTGCAATATACTGCATTTAAATTTTTCGGAAAACTTTCAAAAGTTAAGCTAATTTAGTAAGGTAAAATTTAGAACTATCAATATGATCTTAGTCAATGTACTATTTATACTACAACCAGGTTATTTTATATTTAGTGATATTTCTGAAAGAATTAATTACATTATTATGCTATTTCATATGTTTTAATCACTGCCAATACCAAAGTGGGGTTTAGTAACTTATCAGTAATTGTGAAAAACATAATTTCTGGTCACGTGAGAAATTAACATTATTGGGTTTCAAGATAGAGTTTAATTACCAAGTCAAACGGTGTCTCCATTTACTGTAATTACCAGAGACCCAGCCATCAAAGGATCCAGACAATTACCGTCTAATTGTTTTATTTACCTCACTCCAGTCATCCTTCCTACTGTAATATTTGTTTCACTATTCCATCGTTAATTGAGTTGAATTAATTACATAATCACTAGCAGCGGTATGTAATGAGGATTCACTTCATTTAGTGCAAATGCTTTGTGTATTTACAATTGTCATATTAATTCAAAAATGTTAGTCTTGAATGTCTAATTTTGAATTAGAAAATAAAAATTCCCACAATATATATATATATATATATATATATATATATATATATATATATAAATATCAATATACCTGGCCATATAATTATTAAAATATTATATTAAATATTTTAATATAATATTTTAATTAAGAATATTGCCCCAACGTTCTTAATTAAAATATAGTATTAAAATTTTATAAGTGATACATACTTTTTATTAACTTAGCATTGCTTAGTGATTTTTAGGACTAAAAAAAAGCTATTCGCCTACATTTCGCAAAATATACTTTTGAAAGAAATTTGCGTTCAAAAATTGTTTCATAATATTAAACGTATAACAATATTACTTAAATGTATCATATTTCCAAGATATTACTTTAAATAAATTGATAGCTTAGCAGTCTTTAACAGTTTATTTCTTTAAGAGATGCTTACAATAAACAATTATCTCACAACATGTTTTGGATGTAAACGTCATTGGTTAGTTTATGAGTAGTGGAGCATTGTAGATAGTTTATGTTGATAACCAGTGGGGGAACTTACTCATCGCCCTATTAATGACTAACTCGCTATTTTTACAGAGTGCTTAATGGCCACACTGGTTCAGTAATGGCTAAAGTTCTAAAAGTTCCAGAATATTCTTGTCACTCAAGAGATCCATTTGTTTGCCTGCACTTTGTATGTGACCTAGGGGTTAGATACGCCAGCATTGTAAACAGGCTTTACAGCGAAGGATTTTTATAACGATTGTGGCAGGTTTCTAAGGATGCTGAAAGCATCATATAACCCTTCAATATGTGGATTGTAGAAACGTATGCACTATTTTAGATTATATTACTGCATGTGTTATATTCGAAAATTGTTTTAATGTTATTTTTAGAAATTTTCTCAAAATTGACAAATGTTTCGGATAGTACTTACAGAATGGATAATTATTAACCTTCGTAATCAAACTTAGGACTGAGCCATGATGGTGACTCGCCTTCATATAATTATATATTATGACTTAATAGTGAATAGTTAAAATAACTACAGAAAATGTACAACCCGTACTCATTCTAAACTGTCATTTACTCCTTATTTGACACTCTCAAAGTCTAACTTTATATCCACTAACATTAATTTTCCAGAACATAATAGTTTAGGATATAATGTTAAAAGTATAAAGACACAATATACATTAGCTCAGGCAGCAATAGTGGAGGAGCGCAGATAAGAAATATAATGTTTCTCGCAAGAATCCCATAGGGCTATTTCTGGAATCAAGTTTTTTAAGTGTACAAACCGTTCCTAAGCTTACAGGGAATTATGAAGACTTTAAAGAAGTGACTCTGTGAGAAATAATTTAGATTTTTTACAATATTTGTTTTTAATTCAGGCAATTTGAAACATACGAATATTAAAACAATAAGTTAACCACCAAATAATAAAAATCAAGATCAAAAACTGAATAAAAATAAACTTCGGTTTTCTCTGCCTGCATTAAAGTAATGTAATACATTATATATAGCAAGTTTAACAATTCTTATAAATACCAGTATTCAGTTATAAGAGTATTTAAAAATAAAAAATAAATATATTTTATTGCTCAATATGTGTTATTTGGTCTAAAATAAAAAGTATTTTAAATATGTGAAAGAATTCTAATCGTATTAGAACGTGTTATTTATCAGTTATAGCTATAAAAGTGTAAAAAAAAAACTTTTTCATAATGCTGTTAGGAGGATATTTACTTAACAGTAACAACTGGTAGTAAATACGTTTAATTGAGGTAGACGTAAGTTTTCGATTTTAAAGTTTAAATGCTAACACATTTGTTCAATAAATTTCATATTAAACCTGCTCAGACACAATATATTTAGACTTTCACTCGAAATGTCTAGTCTATACTGATTGAAAGTCATAGTATGATACCAACTATTATTATTTTACTGTAAGTAAAATTTACGTAAATTGTATTCCAACTTTCAAACATACATTCTAATGTTTTTTCTTCGTCACTTACATATCTAGGTATGTAATAAATAAACAATTCAGAAATAGACAAATCACTTAGTCATTGGTTCTTCATCAAGTTCTATTGTCTTCTAGTCATATCATGAAACTATCTGTACTTTAGATGATTCTGCAATAAAAATCGTGGTCAGACGAGTTTTAAATGCCTTAAAGATAATGATACTGCAATTTATTTTGGCAGTCTGTTTATGATGACTGTCCCCTCAGTCTCATATTTGTCTCAAATAGCATAAATGTGTAAGTCCTCTTACGAGATTACGCTTTGATTTTTTAAAAATGCTTGTTTCCAGAATATAGAAACTGAGAAATGTCAAGAAATTAATGTTTTTAAATGTCAGCCTATACGAATCTCTCTGATTTGCTAAAATTACAATTTTTTATCTCGAGGAACTTGCATATGAACAACCCCCATATATCGCTAATCACTATTGAATGTGTGGGTACATTATACACGTCAGCGACACCTGAGTTTGCCATGTCTAATAACCTACTGCAACATTAATGAGGACAATTCAGAGTAAACGCTAAATCACAATCGCAAGTCAAATCTCAATCAATGTTTACTCCGATAAATCAATCCAAGTAGATATCTTAGATCTCAGACTAGTCTACTGTCTGGATTGTATTGTCAGTATTTCTTTTGGATTTCATTTGAGATTGAACTCATTAAACTTAAGCGTTCTAGTTTAATGGTGTAATAAGTTGTAATTAAGTAACATTAACTCTAGAGTTATACTTTATTTAACGTGGATAATAATTTGTTTTAATTGTAAACTTAATATACAGGGTAGGTGAAAAGTAACTTGCACCCACACTAACTTTTTTAATTCCAAAATTATTTTATTTCAGTTTGTGAAATTTTAGGTATGAGGGGCTAAATTAATGAAATGATTTTAAAATGTCCCCCTGAAGGTGCCGGGGGTTGGGGGCAACTCAAAATATTTAAGTTTTTTGGTGCTAACTAAGAGCTTGGTCAGACAAAGAAAGTTAACATGAAGAAAAGTGAAATCAGACCATCCAAAACAAAATGATGACCAAGTAAATGAAATGGCTGAAAAGTGATTTGCAGCTTCCTGTAATATTTT
The DNA here is from genome assembly GCA_035578905.1 of Stictocephala bisonia. Classification (NCBI taxonomy): domain Eukaryota; kingdom Metazoa; phylum Arthropoda; class Insecta; order Hemiptera; family Membracidae; genus Stictocephala; species Stictocephala bisonia. Next base: position 210,895 of record JAQJVL010000565.1, on the reverse strand, counting down.
ACTATTAAAGGCGTTTGATTTCAGTTGAAGCACAATATTTTTGCGTAATTAAAGGTTCGGTTACTCAAAATTAAGATTTGTAAATTCTGTTTTAGGAAGGAGGTGTTGAGGACAGCCCCTAAAATTTGAAAAAAATCTTCATGTGATACCTCATTTTGCAGATTTAGTTTAGACAAGAATCTGTAATCCATGAAATATTTTTGACAACCCTTTCCAAAATGGCAGCTCAAAAAGATAAGTTGTTAAAATTTATGTGGGAGAAACGTTTAATATTCCCGTAACATTAATAATTATGTTTTTCCTTACTGGTCTTAACAAGTTTTGCTAAATAAATAGAACATTCACTGGGTTTCCCACATCTTTTAAGTTCTTATTTTTGTAAAAGGAGGGGGCAATGCTCACTTATTACAACTGTTTAGTCGATCGTTGTAGTTTAAGTATTTTGGTGTTTAATTGTGTATTTTGTGAACGTACTTTTTTACATTACTTTTGCGAATTATTTTTTTCTGTAACTCTTCCATTAGAGACAAATAATGTTTACATTAAATAAAATAGTTGAAATACTACTTCTATTGGGCCAGATAAGAACTTATCAAGCTCCTTCCAGGGAGTTTAGTCGGATTCAAGTTCTTATCATCCAGTTTCAAGATCTGCAGTGGCTAACTTAATTCAAAAATGTCAGCACACTGGAAATGGGCGACCATAGTCAGGCCGGTCTGCTGTAGAAGAAGTAGTAGAAGAAGGTGTTTTGGTGCGATAAAATATGAATCCTCAGCAGTCAGTTAGAGCTGTGGCATGAATTCACAATTTAACAAGATGATCAGTACAAAAGACTTTGAGAAAACATTAATTTCATCTGTACAAAATACATCTTGTACAAGACCTTATAGAAGATGACTTTGACAGGAGGCTTCAGTTTTGTGAGGTCATTACGGACATAATAATTAATGAAAACTTATATTAATTCAATAGCTTGTTCACAGACGAGGCCTCTTTTACTTTACACGGAGCAGTTAACAGACATAACAGTCCATACTGGTCCCAAAAACACCCACATGGGTACAGAGAAAGCCATACACAACATCCTCAACAGGTAAACTTATGAGCAGGAATATTAGCCAATAAAATAATTGAACCCTTCGTCATAAATATAAATTTGGATGGAAACGTTTACCTCAATTTCTTGCAAAATCAAATGGTTCCGGCAGTAAATCACGTAGTAGCAACAACATTCAACAACGTGTATCAACAACCACAGTGTATCAACAACCACAGTGTATCAACAAGACGGGGCACCACCACACTATGGGTTAAATGTTAGTGCTTAGATGCAGAGTTCCCTAATCGGTGGATAGGTCGTATGGCTGCAATTGAATGGCCAGCTCGATCCTCTGATTTAAATCCATGGGAATTTTGTTCTGCATTAGACTGTTTAACGCTCTGCCCTGTATTGCTAGGAACCAAGATCTTTCAAAATTCAAAAGTGGCCTCAGAAGGCTTCTTTTAGCTTGGCCTCTCTACTCTATGAATGAATTTTTTACACTTCCTACTGAAATTGTCAGTGGCTTTTTTAATTGAGCATCCACCTAAATCAATCTTTTTGTTTTAACAGTGAATGAATTGCTGTAACCCTTGCATGTATTAAGTATATTTACCAAAATTATTAGCTTAAATTATTATATTCTTTGCTACAATTGAGCATGTGTGCCTCAATCTCTGCATGTAGATATTTATATTTAGACATAATGTTTTATTACTTATTGAGATAATCGTTGTAGTATATACTATTTAAACTTGATTGCAATTTTTTATGTACTTTAATTATGTATTGACCTGTCCAATTGCATGTAACTGCATGTTTAACGGATCAATAAATTGCTTATTGCTTATTATTGCTTATTGCTTATTGGGACCATTTAAATCTGTTGTTTATTTCACTAAGCCATTACAAGATCTAACAAACAGAATTCCAGAAGAATGCAGAAGAATCTCTCCAGAAACATTGCTAAACGTCAGAGATCGAGCATTTGAACATCGACTGTATTATCACATGGAAACTCAAGGGGCACAATTCCAGTATTTAATGTACGTTAATATATTCATTGAAATTATTATATCTAATCAATGTCACATTCGTTTGTTCTACCAAAACATTCACCAATACAACTAATTGAATTCTAATTCCTGTAAATTTTATTTTAAATTGCCATTTTAATATGGATGTATTTAATCCATTTTTACTTCAAGAATTAATATTTCAGCTACTTACTCTTCGAGCTGTCTAAGGAAATCCAACAATTTTAGTGAATTTTTATTTCTTGTTTAATCTAGACCTTCAAAATAAGGTATTGGATAATAATTTCTATAAAAATTCAGCCATGAGGTGTCCCTACCCCACCCCCAGCTTTGGTCTCAAAACATTTACAAATATGTCCTCAGACATAAATTGAATATTTTTCACATAAAAGACGTCACAAAGGGTTAATTTTGAGTAACTTCCCTTTATTGCCACCATTTTGTTTTGGATGGTTCGATTTCATTGTTCTTTATGTTAACTTTCTCCTCCTACCAAGCTCTTTTATCTGAGGGGTCACACAATAGGGGTTGCTATTTAAAAATTGTGAGTTACCCCCCTCCCAGCCCCCTTCAGGGGGGACATTTTAAAATGCTTTCATTAATGTAGCCCCTCATACCTAAGCAGATTACCACAAATTTAAATAAAATATTTTTATTATTAAAAAAGTTTGTGCGGGTGCAAGTTAATTTTCAACCACCCTGTATATAAGACATAACATTTTTATTTAACAGAGAAGTAAATATTATTTGATTATGAGAAAAATATTTATCTATATAATGTTGTGTTTTACAAAATAATGCTTGGAAGCTGTAGACCTTATGATTTTAAACATAATACCCATAATCTTCGTAGAAGTACACAAAATAAGTTATATTTCACATGGTAAGTAGTGATCAAAATGGGAGGTGGAATTTACCGTTATATTAATTTACAAATGACGGTGTTATGTAATACGAACATTTCCAAAGATTATCAAAAGTTTAAACTATATGATATGATACTTACAGTCAAGAGAGGTACAACAAATTACAATGAACTTTCAACATCATAATAATAAATTAGTTGAATGGTAAATATTCTTAAAAGTCCAAATACAAACATAAAAGCCACATTAATAGGTAGCAATAGTATAATTTTAAATTAATGAGCATAAATCCTTTTAATTGAATATTTTAAGTGGTAGATTTTGAAGAAGTAATGATAAATCACTCGTCATACAAATCTTAATAAATCAACGCACATATATAATTAGGATATGTATATTATAATATTTTACTCACATTGTCTTATATAAAATTTAAAACATACTAAATTATTAAACCTATTTACTTAAACGAATGTCATAATTTATAATACCCTATAGTTATGAAAAGAACGAATGGTGACGTAAAAATTATAAGGGGATTATAAAGACATTTCAAACAACGTAATACACTTTATTCAAAGATATCAATACCAACACAGTCAGTTAAGAAAATAACAACTTAAGCGCTATGTTAAAAAAAATAACAAAACAATTTTAGTCATTAATTGAAGGTATGGCTGTCTGCTACGTGTTTCAAGAAGAAACGTGTAACGACATAGCTAACTTCAAGAAACTGTTTATATAAAGTTTAATTTCCTTGGGGGCATATAGTTATTGTTAGAGGACTAAATGGTTACATTTGAGTTGTCTTCAACTATCAACAAACAAGTCTGTACATCATCCTAATGCAAGTTAAAAAATATGAGCCGTAAAGGTATATAAATAAATGCATTAATATTATTCAAAATATTTGTTTTAACAGCTTTATATGAGTATTTTCTTTTTTAAAGTGAGTTAATATCCCACATTAAGTACATTCTTTGACTAGTTTGACTAGATGTGTAAGTCTAAATTTAAAATATCGACATCCGGCGAGAAGATATAGATCGCCGAGGAGGAAGACCAGCAGAGCTCAAACGTCGAGAGAGGATGGCCGAAGGCATAGGAGTGGACGAGAGGAGCGGAGAATTAGCGGTAATTGACCTAGGAAATACATTTGACCCAGCTATAGTGTTGACGGTATGGTGAATTCTAGAATGATCTGGTCTTAGATTGTTTCTAAGATTGGCTGATTGAGTAAGTGGTAGTGGTTGACTCTCAATTGAAAAGGTACGATGAACTCGGCTGGGCAATGATGGAGTTAATGATTTGAGACTTGTGTGACCCACTGGAATTGAACTGGAGTAAGGATTAAATTCGTGGATTACTGTTGGCAGTGAATGCGAGGAATTTGAAGGACTCGTGAGGCGGTACTCACGAGTAGGGGAACGAGGTGAGAGCATTGCTCTGCTACTGAATTCAGCATTAATTTCTGGTGAGATATGAAGTGTATTCAGTGTTTGTCTTCCATTTTGAGAGGAACTACTTCTATTTTCTAAAGATGATGATTTAAATAAAGAATCGCGGGAGTCAGCAGAATACCGTATTTGGTCCTCAAAAGAATGAGATCGCAGGATATTGTCAAACGATAGAGATGAGGAAATGTCCTCATCGTTTGATATAGAGCGTTCAATTTTACGGGGAGGCTGTGAAACTGTGGCGGCCATAATGATGAGTCTCTCTTGGGGCGTGTCCTCGGACAAGTATTCGACTGCGGCTGGTGCTGATAGCTGCCTCCTGAAAGCATCACACGCCACATGATAAAGTACATTCAATATCATCAATATTTGTTGTTAAAATTTTAATTTATTTAAAGCCTACTACGACATATTTGATATGCGTGGAATAAGCTTAATTCAGTACACGGCATATACCTACATAATATGTTTATGGGACATATTAAAACTTAAAATATTTTACTAAGTGTTATTACTACTATAAACTTATTGTATTATCGTTCACATGTAACAGAAATATTTAGGAAGGATCATGAATACGAACATTATAGTCTCTACGGCTAAAGTCAACCACTGCTACTTTAATGAACCTTTGACTTTTGACATCGCAGATTCTTCCCAACCATGAAAGAATATATAAAAACTATTAAATATATGTTTAGGAAATATTGTTAAGGGATGCTTAGTATCATTTTGCTGCAACAGAGGCAAAACAATTTAGATTTTAGGTCAATCCACATATTAGATATTCCGATACAATAACTGACGAAACACTATTGTAATTAATTACCAAACCTTTGTTATTTTTTATTTATATGATACGATATTGAGTTTTAGCATTGATATTTAATCACAAGATGAGCTTTTATTTACTTTCAAAGTTTATATGTGTATCATTACTAACCCATTTCCCAAACTAGATTACTGAATATGTTCTCTCCAAATTGACAATAATCTCTTTGTTCATTTTATTTGTCTTTTTCCTGTGGACACTTACCAAGAATTCGGCTATGTTTTTGTAGTGTAATTTTACCATATAATTTAAATGAGAAGGCCCTTTAGTTTTCTCAAATAATGCTTTTCCATTCTATCCTTTTTAATTTGTTTAATATTTTTAGAGTCCTAGCAGTTTAGAGATAGTTTTTAGCACTTTTATGTGGTTTTGAGTTGCAGTAGTGGTAGGAATCTTCATTGGAATTATTTATATTTTCCATTTACGTATGGTTTAAAAGGTTTATTATTACTTCTTTAATTATTGATTATTTGTTAGATATCTAATTTGGTAGTTTGTATTTGTCTGGTTTAGAGGTGGGCCAGTGTTGGTAAAAAAGGAGAAAATAGTAATTTGGTTAGTAATTTGAAGCTATGATGACCTAAATAAAATAAAATAGGCTATTTCACCTGTAGCATGCAATTTAATCTCAGGGATAGCAACAACATAGTTTCTGACACTATCCTTTTTTCACAAATGCTGTTATTGTAAATACTTATTTACAAAACTTGTCTCTTGTTTTGTATGTTTGTCTAACTTGTTTATAGTCTTGTTGCTGCTGAATTCGTCCCTTTGTTATTGTGTTTTTGTGTCTGTTGTTGAATTTATAGAGATTATAGTTTATTTTCAGATGTTATATTTTTGTTATATTTATATTTATTTCATTGTCATGTTGAATTATGAGGAAGTTTATTATTGTTATTACTTTATATAATTTATATTTTTCAATTTGAAAAAATGGAGTTAAATTTAATTGATAGTAGATTATATTTTGGGCATTTACACTTGTCTTGGAGAATGGAACTCTGCAGTAGAATCTAGTAGGCTCAAGATTGATATGCTATATCTTAACGCTAGGTCAATTAGTAACTGGGATACTCTAAAATTGCAAATAATGTCTAGCAATGCAACTTTTGACTGTATAATTTTGGTTGAGGGCTTTTGTAATGAAGATGAAATTATTCATTTTAACATAACATACCTATAGGAAAGTTTTCAAACTTAGAGAAAGTAAGAAGGGAGGGAGGCTTATCATGTTCTATAACACTCAGACCGTCAGCTTTAAAAACAGAAACATTGACAACATAAACACATATGAACACATCACAGGTGAACTGGAGCTGATTGGTATGAAAGAGCCTTTTAAGTTTCTGCTACATGCAGTGTACGGACTCCCCTTCTCCTCTAGCGGATTTCAACTTCCACAAGTCATACAAGAGATTAATTACGTCTTATCTAAACTGGGAAACCATAGAAATATAGTAATATGGGTGATACAAATATTAATATAAAGAATAGAAATGATTGTAATGTATTAAATTACGGGACAGTGTTGGCAGAATGGGGCCTAGAAAATGGAATATGGGACTATACAAGAGAAGAAATATGACTGGATAGTGTTACCAAATCATGCATAGACCATATTTACTACAAAATAGATAGGCTATTGAACATATTTTCACTGGCATTATTAAAAGTAAAATATCAGACCATTACATTGTGAATATTCAAATAGATCTCAAGGGAGGAGGAAAAAGAGACGTAGAGGTAAAAAAAGTAAGAAAAATACAGGAACGTGTATTGAGAGAACAATTAGACAGTGTAAACTGGAATATATATATATATATATATATATATATATATATATATATATATATTTAATAAATATAAATAATTCCATAAAAAAACTATTTAAGGGTGCTAAGTTATTGTTTTTTATTATAACATTAATATATATATATATATATATATATATATATATATATATATATGACTATGATGATATAAACATTGGATTTGAATCACTAATTAGCAAGTTTGCAGTAATCTATGAGGAGAGTTCAACTAATGAAATATTAGTTCGGGGAAAACTTACCATAGCACTGGTTTTTCCAAGTCACCACTGAAGGAATGGATGTACCCAGAAATATTAAATCTAATTACAGAAAGAGACAGATTGTTTAGGCTGTGAAAAGAGGACCCCTCCAACAATGGGCATAGAAATTTATATAAAAAGCTCTGAGATAGAATGAATAACATTATAAAGTTAAGGGAAAATTCTTATTACAAAAATGTTTTTGAAAATAACAGACGAGACTTAAGGAAAATCTGGAAAAACATAAACTATTTTCTAAGAAGGGGACAGAAAAGTTATGTGGACAGCACAATAGCCATTGCTATGGGTAGGTATACTGATAAAGAAGAAATTGTGAATAGTTTTGCTAACTACTTTATTAATGGAGTTGTAGCCCTTAAACATAGCTGTTACTATGGTGATGAAATTGAAATCAGATAAACAAACTTCTTAAAACAAAATTTCTAAATACCTAAGTCAACAGCAGAAAATATTAAGTCTATAGTAAAAGAATTAATATAAATAAATTGCTAGGATTGGACTTAAAAAGGATAAAAGATATCAACAGTGCTGAAAGTAACACTTCCAGCTTATTATCTCAACTAATTAACGAGTCAGTTTCACATGGTATCTCCAAAACTGGTTAAAAACCTCAGTTATAAGACCTACTTACAAAAATAAAAGTAAGAAAGATTGTCAGAACTACTGCCCAATAGTAATTTTGCCTGTGATAGGAAAGATAATGGAAAAATATGTGTTAGACTCATTGAATTAATATCTGACAGAAAATAACGTTCTGAGTAACAAACAGTAAGGATTCAGGAAAAATTGAAGCACAGTAAAGGCCTTGGAAGATTTTGCTTACACTGCTAGTAATATAATGTACAATAAATGTCATGGACTAGCCCTTTTCATTGATTTTTCATAAGCTTTTGATACTGTAGAGCACAACCATGTAGTGTCTCCTTTATACAAAATAGGGGTGAGGCATCCCTACTTAAACTGGTTAAAAAGCTATTTAGAAAATAGAAAGTTTATGGTGAAAGTTCTAAACACAATAAGTGATGAACAAATATCAAATTTGGAGTGCCCCAAGGAAGCCAAACTGGACCATTTTTGTTCATTATATACTTAAATGAAATATTAGAAAAAAATTAAAATTGCGATGTTTTTGCTTATTCAGATTATGTGCTGTTGCTGGCTGAACATAAATATTAAAACAATAGCTGAACAATTATTACAAAATGATTTTAGAATTTTTACCAAATGGGCTCATGATAAAGGTCTAGTTATAAATTTCAATAAAACTAGCCTCATGTACATATGCCCTAAAAATATGAAAATTGAAACAACTACACACATTAAACTTCATGCTTGTGAATGTCTATATAGGCTTAAGTAGTGTCAATGCAAAGACATAATAATTCTAGATAATACCTAGGACTTACTAAAGACAGAAAACTAACTTGGAAAGAACATATTCATACACTTCATAAAAGACCATGTGTTGTCATAGAAAACAAACTTAGTACTGCAGTAATACATACTGTATACAAATTTCTGTTCGAGTCTATTAAGAGATATGGAATCACAGTATGGGGAACTGCAGCAGACACTCATATTAACATTATTACTAATATTCAAAACAAATGTTTGAAAACTCTGTATAAAAATGATATTAGAATAGGCCTGGTCACATTAGATAATTATCAGCAATACAGTGTTGTAGGAGAGCTTTCTCCTAAAGGACTTTATATGTTTTTAATACTACTTGAGTTTTATTCTAAGTATGAATTTAAAAAAGAACCATAAGGCCACGTACTACTAGAAATGTTCTCAATTATGCTACACCTATCTCTAGAACAGTATATGGAGAAAAGTTACCAAACTATGTTGTTCCTTATCTATATAATATGTTGCCCAATGAAATAGAAAACCTAAATATTACAATACTTTCAAAAAAGTTATCTATCAGTGGCTAATTACAGGAATAAATAGGCCTAACGATGATTTAAATACTGCTGTAATTGCAGTCTATACTAACATATCTGAGTAAAAAGTTGAAGGCTCTGGCTGATTTGGCTCTGATTTTTTTACACTCACTAGGCCATATAAATATTTTTTTCTTCTCTAATTCTCTGTATATCTCATTGTATCATAATAACAAAACAACACACTGGCATATCCATTATTTGCTGCTATTCACATAATCACTGCACTATTACACCAATTTAATACAGAACAAAATCACCCTACAACATTGTTTGAGTAATGACATTTCACAAATACAGGTTAATTTAAATTATTTCTTGTGTTTCTTTTGTAAATTCATCATTCATTGTAACGGATTTTTCTTGGAAGATAAGGTGTATTGAAAGGGACTATTTACCCTAATCACACAGCCTAGATAAACATTGACCCAGAAACGAACAATGTACCAAACAATAAATATGATAGTTAACACATCAAATACACTGCACTGTTCAATTAATTTTACAAATCAAACATATATCCATTTTAGAATTCAAATAGTATTTTCAATAATTAAATTACAATAAGAAAACATGCTAAGGTTATATCACTTTGTTTTTGTTTACAGTACAACATTACACTTCACCCACTGCTGATGTAAGTGTTGTTGAGGGAATAGGGCATAGTGTAGAGAACAGGAATGTTTTGGCAAACAGAATAAAATTATCTAAAAACACTCATATGTTGTAGCCACATTCTGCAATTATTGTATTCTTACATTCTATTGTAATGCATAGTTTTGTCATATCATAAGACGCAGTTTTATTTTGTTGAAACAGGTTCTTGCCCTAAACCGCCCGATAACTACTAATATATAACATTATAATATATATGTTTGCGTGTGTTTTTTTACTATGTTTTTGTCTTTCTCATTTACTAATAGACCTCACCGACAAGTTTTGCATAACTTGGTGGGGCCTTGATTTTGTACACACTTAAAAGTAATAAATAAATAAAATTTATTTACCGTAGATTTATTGTTGTAAAAGGAGCGAAGATGGAGAGGGTAGGTAGTGGTATTACTCCTTGATAGTACTAGATATAGATAGAATGCATTGTCTTCTTCGTGATTATTTGTGAAAATAGGAGCAATAGTAATGACTTGTATTCATATTTTCTATGTTCTAAATATTGAAGACGGGTTGCCAATGTGTTTATTACCCTTGACAACAGTTTTTCACTCTCATTTTGTCTGTATTTATTCTGTCACCATTTGTACAGTCTTTTAATGTGCTAGTAGACCCTAAAATATACTACACTTTGAGACAACACAGCCAACCATTAAACTGGTTCATCTTCAGATACCCCTCATGTTCTAATCCCGGCCTAAAATGTCATGTGAACTCAGTATCAACCTTCAGACATCCAGAAAAAGTTTTAGATAAGTTGAAGGGATGAGAATTATTTAAATTTGTAAAAGCCTTGCAGTATTCATTCAATTGTTCATTGAAAAAAAATAAAGTAAAAATAAGATTAGCTAAAGTAAGTATGTCTCATGCCATCGTCCATGAGACGTAGCTTCACCTTTACGGTTCTATAATCATGTTTTCACATGTCCTTTTCAGGCCTTTTAGAAGCATAGCTAAGTATTTGAGAGACCATTTGAATATAGGACTTTAAATATTTTGTTGGCTTTTCTAACTGGTTATATAACATAGTGGTTATTCATTGATATACAGCGGCATTCAATTTTTAGTGGAAACCACTGAATGTATTGACAAAAAACATAAAAAATATCTTAAATACATTAAGTTGTTAAGGGGTTTCAAAAACATATGTTTTCAAAAACCAAATGTCAAAATAAAAAGCCCAGAAAAAATAATTTTTTGGCTTTTAAATTCAAACATAACAACGTAAAACAAACGAACTAATCTTAAATCCTTAAAAATACACTTTTACAAGGAAATATACTAAGTCAAGGTCAATTTAACCGAAAATACATACTTATTTTTTTTTTTTAATCAACATAATGAAAATCAGAATTGTAATACTATTAGATGATTTTAATATTTAGGAAGTATTCAGGGAATAAATAACAATTACATATTTCAAATTTGTAGGTCCTAAACGATAACATTATCTTATTTCTCTTAAATGATAATATGTCTTCCTTACTCTTAAGTTTTTTTGGAAATTTAATTAAAACAAAGCACAATTAATACTACTAGTTAAGTATCTGATTATACATAAGATGACACTCATCTTCTTAAATGCAGTTTTAACTAACCTTAGAACACCTGGAGACGATGGTTCTCCCGGTCGCAGACTAGGATGTTGCCGTTGGACATGACGGCCACGCCTTCCAGACCCTTGAACTCCCCGTCCCCTGACCCCCAGCAACCGAACGCCCTCAGGAAGCTGCCGTCCGGGCTGAAGATTTGGATCCTGTTGTTGCCGGAGTCCCCGACTATGATGTACCCTTGATCGTCCACTGCCACTCCCCTTCAGGATAAACACTACATTTTAGAGTCTTAGAACATATCGTAATTCCACATCTCAATTTAATTTGAACATACACGCTACAGTTCTGCAATTACAACTATTCTATATGTAGTAGTTATGGCCGAGTGGTCTAAGGTGTCATGACCTTTATCTGTGTTAGAGATAGTGCAGGCTTGAATCCTGACCTTGACTGTTAGTTTCTACCAGTAGTTTTCACCATATACTATATTGATTGTTCCCCTTAATCTGTCGAATAAGTGATTCGATCAGATAAATAGTCTATGGGGAATGGGTAGAGTAAGGTTAAACAGGATATTGACCTATCCTTAAAAAAAAAAAAAAAAAATACAATATGTAAATCTTATTATTGGTTTTGAGACAATTGGATATAATTTAGTTAAGATTATCTAACTATTTTATCCCATTCAAAGCAACAAATAAATAAGCCAGTTTATTCTAAGTGAAAAGTACGTCTAACTTCTAGCTTAGATTATTAGATTGAAATTGACTAAACGAAAATGTCTCAACGTTGGACCATAATTCGTTATTATAAATAAAAAAGTTATAAATTAGCTTTCGAATTATGATAACTTAATACAGTAAATTAGGAATATTAAAGAAGTACTGCACAGTTATATTTATTTATCATCTGATGTCTAAAAATGGGAATCTATAAAATTATTAATCGTTTTAGAAGTCTAATTATGCGACGGAACTTTGTGGTAGTAAATCTAAAATGTGTTTTCGTACTATAACTTATTATAGGTAAAATATGTTTTTAAATATTATCCAAACAAAATGTGATTTTCGATGTTTAGTGTTGTCTTTAGATGTTGACTGTGTCTTGTGTTGATAAATGGATAAGTGTCTATCAAACAAGCAATTTCAACTGAAAGCAACAAAGAAAAAAACTCCAAACAACAAAACATTAACACATTTAACACATGGGCTGGTGTGGTTTTCACAATCATTTAATAAGCAAACAAACACTTAATAAGTTTATCTCGTAATTTTCTACCACCTACAAATAAATAAAAGTAAATAAATATTATTCGTTAAAAAATTTTGTTTTCTTCAAAATCAAAAATGTAAAGCAATATATTCATTTATATCTGCACAAAATTAATATTAGGTACAAAATAAGTACTTTAGTAAAATAATTGTCTTTAGGATAATTACATCTATATAAATAACAATAATTGGAAGTGACTTATTTATAATTTATTAGTACTTCTCCATCCTGTGTAACCCTAACAAATGTCTGACAGTCTGTCATCGATTGTAGAAGTAGTAAACTGCTGACGAGGAAAATAGAAACAATTAAATTTAACTTTGATTATCTCATTATATTACCAAAACAGTTTTTATTATTTAATTATTTTAAACACCTGTTATTTCGTAGTATTTAAAAGTTAAAATGAACTTTTTACACTAAGTAAAAACATCATTTATCATCTCCAAATCAAAGTTTTAAAACATGACCTAGCCTTCATATTACATAAAAGATCGTCATATGAAATATTATGACCTCAATTTCCTGACTTTGTCCTAAAATTTATATTTTTTATTTAATTTTATAATTTTTTATAGGATTAAAAAAAATACGTTGTTAAATTGACACTTACAACCTAAGGTTAGACTAGCAACAAGCCTCCTTGTAAAAAAACTAACAGGCCAGTTAAAAAAGACACGACTTGATAATGAATGGCCAACTATAGACAATGGTACTCACTACAAGGAAGGTTAGATGGGGGGACGTAGTACTACAGGGACTAGAGTGCGATTAGGGGGTTGGTAGTTTACTATGGTACTCACTACAAGGAAGGTTAGATAGGGGGGACGTAGTACTACAGGGACTAGAGTGCGATTAGGGGGTTGGTAGTTTACTATGGTACTCACTACAAGGAAGGTTAGATAGGGGGGACGTAGTACTACAGGGACTAGAGTGCGATTAGGGGGTTGGTAGTTTACACACACGTCCTGTTTTACACGTCCTAGTTTACACAGCACTCCTGTTTAAATTTTTTACTAAATGTTCACTTTTTAAAGAAAAGATAACTATTAATAATACATATGAGTTCACAAATTATGTAATTAAATGTATTTAAGACTCCGTCGAGGACTTGCATATTTTTAGGTTTTCATAGATTCGTAATCAATGACAATATATATTTATGATTTAACATTTTACCAAATCCAAAATTTCAATTGACTAGTAATATAAACAAACAAAGCAGACAAACGGAGACAACCATCTTTTTGGGACTTGGGCTTATCAAACAAAACAAAATCGAAAAAATATTATTACACCAAACCATTTAAAGCACATTTATGAACAGTTAACAGCCCTAAACTCCAACTTACTTCTGTCTTAGTAGAAGGCTGATCCTTTGTGGAGGAGGGGGGGTCATTTCTGAAATTGGGAGGGGGAAAAGGAGCGTTAGTAGCAAGCACTTCTAATTTGTATTGAAATGAAATATAACAGTAGTTTTGTTTTTTTTAATTGAGGATTAGTTTAGTAAAAACTTTGTTTTTGAATTATTCAGTTAAAACACCTTCCAACAATTTCTGGTTTAATAATCACAGTATTTATTTTAATTTTAACACTATCAAGAAAAATCTATTTAAAAGTTAATCTTAGGTTTTGTTAAAATCATCCAGTTATAATGCACATAGTAAATTGGAAACAAATAAAATAGTTAGGATAGTTCCTAAATTTTTTAAACTAATGTTAATAATTTCGATTTTAAACATAATAATTTCAATTTTATAGGAGAAGAAGCATACAAGTGGATTGCCATTTAATATAGCCTGTATTATAAGGTACCATCCTATTATTGAAAAGTCCCTTTCGTTACGACGTAGTAAGAATGTTACAGCTGTTTAAAATGCTTCTTCAAACTTAACCCGCAACATTTTGTACCTATACTACGTCTTTGATTTTAGCGAGTGGAAGTGGGTAACCAAGCGATGAAAATAGCCTTGTTACTTCACGATAGTAAAATAGTTTGAGTATCACTAGCTCTAAGGTTTTACTAGTACTGTAATTCTTGTTTTACAGTAAACGGGTTTTTTGTTTTATTAAATTTCGTAAGGTTGTAGACTATGAAAAGCCACTTTTATAAAGCCGTTAATTTACTAACAAAAAACGTAATTAGAATTTATCTTTGTAACGTGATTAAATCAATCACAATATTGCTTTGTTTTAGATCGGTTAATATGAATATATGTACAGTGTATAAAAACGTGTTACCCTAAGCTAGTTCAGTGGCTTCTAAGGTTCATCAGTACCTTCTCAGTCACCGGAATCAGGTTAGTCACTTTTATTTTTGAAAGTACGGTATTAACATAAACGAGTATTTTGTGACATGAAGTTAAGTATTTTTCTAAAGAAAGGAGTTATTTTAGATAAAAATCTTGTCCACTTTGGAAGACTATACATGAGGAATCAGACAAAAAATATTTATTTCTGAGTTTCCAAAAATGTTATAAGTACAATTTTAACAATATTTCGTTCATATATATACCTTCTACAATACTGCGCAATACATCTTAAATGAGTATTTTATACCCAACGTTAGTATAAATGTTTGTTTGAAACATATGCAAACTGGTAAATCAAGACCATTGAATGTAGTGGAATGTGCTTGCGTTGGTGCTATGCGGAATTCGTTTTTATGAAATTTAGAGACTATGTTACTCTATATAGTAGACTTTAAATTAACTATGGCAGATCAAATATGATTTTATTCAGAGATTCAAATATGATATTTACTTGGTGTATATATTTGTAGATAAATTAATATAAAGTAAGTTTATAAAATAAATCAAATCTTCCTATAAATCTTGTTATTATGTAACGATCTAGTGACAGTCAATTTATACTCAATGATAATTAATTACTGCTGGATTACACAGTTTATATAGTAATTCAAATTACCATCCAGAATATTGTCTTCCACCAATAATTAATTTAGGTTATTTATTAAGTTTATATATTAATTTAATTTTGTAGTTTTATTAATTGTTTAGCTGTTATCTAATATTTACAAATATTCATTGACTTCATACTTAATTTAAATGAAAAAGAGGTTAATTTTAACTTCTTTTAATCTGGCTACAGTACTAGAAAATTATCAGCCTCTGCATTACATTCATCATGATCATACTAACCTTCATTACGTGATAAAGGTAAATTATCAAGAAGGTAAACCGTCAGTGTTAACCACCTATTTACAGAGATAAATCAGCTCTAGGACAACGGAAAAGGAATATATGAAACTGGTGATAACAGATTTGATGCAAGGTTACCATGGAAGGTAATTGAAACGAAAGTGATCCTTACCAGCTAATTAATTTTTCATTGATCATTAGGTTGTGAAATAATGTTTATAATGCAAGCGGATATAACATAATTACAAATAACTGGGACCCTAAAACTCAACGTACCTAAAAGTTGTTATGTTTTGATATTTTTATTAATTAAAACTGTTAAACAGTGTAGATTCTTTATATTTTATGTTTGTTTTTATCATTATGTTGGTATTTATCACTAGTACTTAAGTGATGTATCGAATCGTTAATTTTCTCTCAGTCTAAATTACCAGATATTAGCTTTGCACAGTCTCCATGACTTACCTTGGGAACTTGAACTGGCCGTTCTCCGACCCCTCGGTGCCGAAGGAGTTCAACACTCGACCATTGACGTCAAAGAGCTGTACGCGGTGGTTATTGGAGTCACTGACGATGACCTTGTTCGTGTTAGACACAGCAATGTAGTGGGGGTGCTCCAGCTGTCCCACCTTGCTCCCATGGGATCCGAACTTTCCCACAAATGTGCCATCCGATTGGAAGACCTGGTTAAATAAACGGTACACGACTCTTTTATTTAATCCGAACAAAGTAAATTTACCTATAAATTAAGAGATTCCCTCAATATACAAGCAAGAGTTTGACAGATATTATATATTATATTTACTTGGAATTTCATTTAGTTTTTAGGCAATTTTATTTCGACACTTACAATTGTGAAACTTATTGATCAGACAAATAAAACGGCAACTTAGTACAGGTGTTTGACCTGTAAGTGGCATTTTACCAGTCCATAAGTTTGTAAACTTGTGGCCATACAGTAACAAAAACCCCTTTATACGTCAAATAAACCCTCGTATGTTAGACCCAAACTTTTAAACAGTGTATTTTTTTAATATTATATAATATCTTATAAGAGTTATAAGACACATACATACATGGTACTATAAATACATGATAAAATACATATTAATATGCTGTATACATGATAAGATAAATAAATAATACCAAGAATGTAATATTATTCACTACGGTTGTTTTTAGATAACTAGAAAATAAGTAAAAAATCACTTGGAGCTGAAAATACTAATTTAATATAGCCTACACAGTAAAATCGTCAAAGTCATTAACATTTTAGACTTATAAGATTTTTGTAACAATAATTTAAAGTAATTAATAATTCAAATTTTAATTTATCAGTTAATTTGGTTCTTTAATATTTGTAAGAAAACATTTAATTACGCTATTATCATATAAGTAATGTGCAAGTATGATCACAGTTATCAGCTTTACGTATTTTTTTTTAAATTAAAAGTTAAAAATTGGGTATTAGAATACTTTAGGGGAATATTTATAATAGCCCATAAATAGTTTAAACAGCATTGTGAAAAAGGTAAATGTATTTTTGAATGTGTTTATTGATCAATTACATCAAAAAGTCAAATATCATTCTTAACACTCATAGTGTTTGGTATATTTCATTTAATAGATCAACTGTAATTTTAAAATCATGAATTTTATTTGAAATAAACTAATTATGTTTTAGTACGCAGCAAACTGACTATTAGGTAAGTTCAAATTTAACAATAAGTACGTGTTTACAATGTTTTGAAATATATAAACAGTTGAAATCTTAACTAAAATAGCCACACCAGTACTGACTTGGACTCTGTGGTTTTCTTTGTCACAGACGTATATGAACCCTAGAGCGTCCGTAGTGATGCCCCAGGGGTAGTTGAATCTTCCGTCCACGGTTCCCTGCGCACCAAAGGACCTCAGGAACCTGCCAGAAGGATCCATCACCTGACAACAATAGTCACTGTGAAACCCTAACCCCTCATTAAAGTATAACAGTCGTTCCTGGAAACAATACCTAATTATAAGGAAGCATGACACGTTTTTAAAAAAAGTGAACGTTTTTAGACTAATTAGAATGCATGCATTACTTACTTATAAGAATATTTTATTTCATAACAAAAATAGGACTTTATCAAATTTAAATATTATTAATATAATATTTGTCAGTAAATTATACATGTCAATATAAATATTCCTCAATCACTAATAATTTTTAAAGTTTTCTCTTTAGAAAAACTTTACTCATGATATGATGTAATATTATCGTTACAATATTTTTACACTTTATGGTTTAAATATACAACTATTAGCCACTTCCCCCTATCATGAGTGACTTGCTGTTACCTTGGACGATAGATTTGTATTATTCTTAACATAAATGTTGATGTAATACCCGAAAAACAATTGTCTCAATAATTGTATGTATATTTTGAACAGTTTACAGAAAAGTATACTTAGTAACTGTATGAAAAGTCAACAATACGGTGAAAAACGTACGTAATAATTTAAAATGTTATACGTGTGATAACAGACAGACAGTGCACTGCATAACAAGTTGAATAGCCAGCCTTATGAGTATTACAGTTTTTAAATACAATTTTACAAATTTGTCTGCTAATACAACAAATAGTATCCTTTTTTTACAAGTACATACAATTTTACATTTGCCAATCAACATAATTGTCTTAACATTACAACACTCAACATAGAATAAAACATAACATAATTGGATCTAAACAACAATTGTTATATTTAAATCATTTTATCATCGTGTATACTGTTTAGTAAAAAAGAAAAAGACACAATGTTAAATAATACGAATTAAAACAGTTACATCTAAAAACTGTAATTTTAAGTATAACAGTTACACTAACTCGAGTGTAACAGTTACACTAACTCGAGTGTAACAGTTACACTAACTCGAGTGTAACAGTTACACTAACTCGAGTGTAACAGTTACACTAACTCGAGTGTAACAGTTACACTAACTCGAGTGTAACAGTTACACTAACTCGAGTGTAACAGTTACACTAACTCGAGTGTAACAGTTACACTCAACTCAAATGTTGTCATTATAATTGCGCTCAGGTAACTGACCCAACGAAATAAGTTTTAATTATTATAAACCAAGTGAACAGTTTTAACACAAGTTGTTCATAACTCCAGCTACATACTGTGCACAGTACCTGAATACGATGGTTGTAGCGGTCAGCTATGATGAACTGGCCGATCCTGTTGACGGCCACTCCAGCTAGACAATCGAACTCACCTTCTGCATTGCCGTACGATCCGAACTCCTTAGAGAAGATCCCGTTGGAATCAAATACCTACAACCATGGAAGCTGAATTAAAATTAAGTGAATATTAATAATTAAGAACTGAACTAAGAATTAACTGAAATATGAAACCTAACATATTACCTATGTAGAATTTGTTAGACTGCGTTAATTTTCTAAATTATATTATATCCCTATGTAGTAATTTTGTCGAGAATTAAGAATATTTAAGAAGTGAATGAATTAGACATCAGAATGTACAATCCAATATACATAGAATTAGTATATTGGATATTCTTGAAAACAGGTATTGTCTTTATAAAATGAATGAAACGAAAGAATTTAACAATTATGAATTTAAAAGAAAGATATAGTGAACTTAGTAAGGATTATTATAAAAGGTTTTTTCTTAAACCTTTAAATGTTACTAATACATTTTAAGTAACCCTGTCACTTCAATCTTAGTTCCTTTGCAGATAAAACTGCTTTTATTTAATTCGAAATGTAGTATTTTACAGCCATTGAGTATTATTAAATTAATTGGAAGATTGATGGTTTAAAATAAATGCATGTTAATGTTAGTAAAGCAAAACTCTCAAATTTGGACAAAAAGGCGTTTCAATTGAGCATGCTGTTACTTACCATTGTAGTAATAATCTCACTAACTATAAATGTAAAATGATAAAGTATTAAAATAATTGGAAATGAATAAAAGAAAAAAACACATTCCAGTTTTACTACCACAATTTAGAATGATGAGATATTTTAAATTGTTTGTCAGACTTTTTATTATATTCTGATTTGCTCTCGTATATGGTACTGTAGTTTTGTTGGGGAGGTTATTTTTACATTAATTCTTACAGTACGTAATTATTAAAATGTTGTAATGTCCATCTATAGCTAAACTGTTATTAAACTGTTAGTAACATAATTAGTAAAACCTCTACTTATGTTACTAATTAAACGTATTCAGTAAATATTATATGTTATCGGTATATCGTATGGTATTGTAAACCATATACATCGTATGGTATAGTAAACCATATACATCGTATGGTATAGTAAACCATATACATCGTATGGCATAGTAAACCATACATATCGTATGGTATAGTAAAATATATACATCGTATAGTATAGTATACCATATATATTGTATGGCATAGTAAACCATATATATCGCATGGTTTAGTAAGCCATATACATCGTACGGCATAGTAAATCATATATATCGTATAGCATAGTAAAATATATACATCCTATAGTATAGTAAACCACATATATTGTATGGCATAGTAAACCATATACATCGTATGGTATAGTAAAATATTTACATCGTATGGCATATTAAACCATATATATCGTATGGTTTGTTCTCAGCTACCATTTGTTAATTTTAAAAAACTGTGATATATATTTGGACCAAGATCCAAAACTCATGTTGGAAATTAATAAAGATAGAAATGTATTCTCCTTTCATAAATAAGAGGTGTGATGTTTTTCGCGTCCATAGAAAATCTTTAAAGCTGTTGGCCTACGTACACCCTGGGTATGTCTAAACGAGCAAAAAATATGGTAGCTGAACTGTTACGATTTTGTGACCTCCAGGGTACAGCAGCTACCATACAACATGTTATTGACCTCCAGGGTACAGCAGCTACCATACAACATGTTATTGACCTCCAGGGTACAGCAGCTACCATACAACATGTTATTGACCTCCAGGGTACAGCAGCTACCATACAACATGTTATTGACCTCCAGGGTACAGCAGCTACCATACAACATGTTATTGACCTCCGGGGTATAGCAGCTACCATACAACATGTTATTGACCTCCGGGGTACAGCAGCTACCATACAACATGTTATTGACCTCCGGGGTACAGCAGCTACCATACAACATGTTATTGACCTCCAGGGTACAGCAGCTACCATACAACATGTTATTGACCTCCGGGGTACAGCAGCTACCATACAACATGTTATTGACCTCCAGGGTACAGCAGCTACCATACAACATGTTATTGACCTCCAGGGTAAAGCAGCTACCGTACATTATGTTATTGGTAAAGGTTTAAGAAAATAATACTTTCAATATGTTGTTAAGATTACATAATATATAAATGTCTTCCTGTACAAACATTACTATTACAAGCAGGCATGTGTCAGCAATTACCTAGACATGATAATGGTAACTGAACTTTGTACTTAAATCCAACTAAATTATTGTTTGTTGTAAGAAGCGTTAACCATTTGTTGAGCCTATCTCACCTGAACTCTGTGGTTGGAAGAGTCAGCCACCACGATGGAGTTGTCTGGCGCCACGGCGATCCCGCGGGGCCACGTAAAACATCCGGGCTCGCTCCCCCGGCTACCTACTTTGAACAGCATCCGTCGTTTCTGCAGGTACTGGTTTTTAGTACCGCCCGCTGCGAAACCTGCCATTATGTGTTATTGAATATTAGTAATAACATAAAGAGCCATTAATGCTTCCCTACATGGCAAGCAAGTTTGAACCGTCCCCACGTACTTTTAACCATTGACGAAATATATAACAATATTCTTACATAAAAGACAATTTCAATACTTAAAAAATAACTACTATGTTCTGTTTTTGATAAATGATAAAAACAATCATTTATAACAGTGAATTCATTTGGAAATGTTATGCACCTAATTTGTAGTAGAAATACATTTTATTGTTGGTTACAAAAAGATACAAAAACTTTGACCAACTGATGTATGTTAGAAAAATCTGGGAGTGTGCTTGTATGTAGAGCAGATTTGATAGATTATTTTTTTTTTATATGCCTATATTTATTTGTTTTATAAATACTCTAAATATTGTGAACTATACACAATATTTAGAGTATCTATCGAAATAAGTCGCTTTTTTTATTTCTTTAGGAGATTTAATTACCCCTACAAAACAATAATGGTGATGCTCATTAATTATTTTTAAACCATTTATCAATAAATATTACGATATATGTTACCCATAAAAAATGTGCTGTTTGAATATTATAAAAGAATTGATAAGTGAAAAGAGGCCTTCTCTAGTCGAAGAGCCACTTCTATTCACATGTTTAGGGTAGGAACAAGCCAACTACACTTTAGTGCTTAGTTGAGGTTTATTATAGGTCATAATGAGAATTTACCGATTGGATACTAATACAATATTTATTAACAACAATAAAAGAAAAATTAAATATGTCTACTTAGTGTTATATAATTTCATAAGACCAACAGCTTGTTATATAATAAATGTATTGAACGAGTTACAATACAGAACACAAATATTTTCTTATACTATTTGTGAGTATATTTTTTATGAATTTGAAAGCAAATGTTACGCATTATTTAAATATAACATTTACTAACAAATATTTATAAAATACACTAAATAAATTGCAAAAATAAATAGTAGAGTCCCGCTATTCCGAACCCCGCTATTCCGAAAATCCGCCTATTCCGAACAGACTTCAGAAAAAATACTACCGATTTTAAAATTTTTTTTTAAGACTCAAAAACTGAAGAAATTATAAAGACGTTCGCTAAAAACATCTATTTACATATTGTTATACAAAATATACAGTACAAAGAAGTTTAATAAAGACATACCTTTTTTAGGCCTTGAGGAAACCCTAGGCTTGAGGAAAACACTAAACTAAACTACACACACTTAAGAAGTAAAGTCGGTGATTTTTTTCTGACGAAGTGCAGTAAATCGACTTGAGGATGCAATGTTCCGCCATCGACGCATAAACATAACATCATTTGGTGTTGATACAGCGTGTTGTTCGACGTAGCGTAAGGCGAGGTCGAGAGCATTTGCCGCGTCCGAGTGAGATACGAGTTCAGTTTGAGTGTTCACTTCCTCCTCGCTTTCCTCCGAGTCGATCTCAGCTGACGAGCCCTGCACCATAGCTACAATATCTTCGTCTCCATACTCCTGATGGCCATTGTCGTCAACAGCAAACCACTCCTCAACACAGCTTTCTTCTGATGTTTCACAGCCAGGGATTTTGTTGAGTAGTGGAAGAAGTTCACAGTCTTTTTTTACTGGTTTAAAAGTTGTTTCAACAAATTCCAATTCAGGCCAGAGATTTTTCCACGATTTTTGTATTGCACCTTCATTAGTGCTTTCCCACGCTTCAGCTACCCAGTAAATCACATCTTTTACTGTAATTTTCTTAAGCTTTTGAAGGATTGTGCTTGTGAGGTCATTTTCATCCTCTTCAAGTAAGGTGCGAAGCAGCATTTTTCGGTATTTTTGTTTGATGGCCTGCAACACACCCTGGTCCATAGGCTGAAGAATTGATGTAACATTTGGTGGCAGAAAAATTGCTTTGATGTTTCCACAAACAAGTTTCATGTCTTCCGGGTGGGATGGTGCATTGTCTATAAACAGCAGAGCACGATTAGGCAATCCATTTTCTCTATTGAACGCAGTCACTTTAGGGACAAATTGGCGATCGAACCATTCCTTGAACAAGTCACGTTCCATCCAAGCTTTTTTTTGATTCCTATAATATACAGGAAGTGCGTTAATGTTAATGTTTTTGAACGCTCGTGGTTTCGCCGATTTGCCTATTACCATCAGTGGAAGTTTGTTTGTTGCCGAGGCGTTGCTGCAAGCTAAGACAGTTAGACGTTGTTTGTCCATTTTGAACCCTGGGGCAGATTTCTCTTCTTTTGAAGCAAGACTTTTGGTAGGCAGAGCCTTAAAATTCAGTCCGGTTTCATCCGCGTTATAGACTTGCTGCGGAGAGTAATTTTCAGAAGAAATAAGTTCTTTAAATTCCTTTAAATAATTGTCAGCTGATTCGTTGTCAGCTGATAGTTTCTCCCCAGTAATCGTGAGCTGTCTAATTCCGTGCCTTTTCTTCCAACGATCCAAAAAGCCACAGCTTGCTGAAAATGAAGGTTCACCATCCATAAGCTTGTTTAGTTGAAGCGCCTTTTCTTTTACCAAAGGACCAGAAATGGGGATTCCTTTCTGTCTCTCTTGAGTAAACCATAAGAATAAGGCCTCATCAAGCTTTTCATATGAAGACACAGTCGTTTTTTGCCGTTTTTCAAGAGTTTTTTCACTTGAAGCAGAACAAAACTGCTCAATTTTAACACGATTCTTTTTCCAGTCGCTAATCGTTGCTTTTCCGACACCATATTCAACTGACAATTTAGAAGCACTTTCCCCTTTGTCCAGTCTTTTCAACACTTCAAGTTTTTGTTGTAAAGTACACGAAGAACGACTTCGTTTACTTGCCATATTTAATGATTATCAGTTGACGTAAAGGACTAAGAACAGAAGTGAAAACACACAGTCGCTCCGTAAAGTAACTCAACACTCACGGAATAAACCTTCACAATAAATTTGCTTTAAGCGCACACACTTCATCAAACAACGTTAGAGTGAACACTAACATGGTGTACGTGCGAAACTAGATCAACAGTTACAGCAGTACAAACCGGTTTTTCAGTGGTGGGGGTAGAGGAGATTCACCATTCAATGAGTCATGGTGTTTGGAACGTGAGAGGGGAAGGGATAGATAGGCGTCGACGGATGATCGTATGAGTCACCGAAGGTCACTGCCCTTCCCTTCCGACTTTCACTTGTTTACGAGCTGATCAACGCTGATATCTCGATATTATTCATGAAATCCGCCTATTCCGAATTCCCGCGAATCCGAACAGTGTTCGGTCCCAATTAGTTCGGAATAGCGGGACTCTACTTACAAATGGGAACTGTAATTAATGTTTATTACGATTAGATACAAACTTATACCTTTATCGCTAATAAAAATTCCAGTCAAGAGAATAGTAGAAAAATATGAAATAAAAAAAATCTATTAATTTTGATTAGATTTTCTATTTACTTGAATAATGTCTTCATATATATGCATGGTGTACTCACCGACTGGACCCATAACCTGTGTAGGAGAGCTGGGGGAGCCTGCCAGGTTTTTTTGATCATCTGCAGAGCTGTCGTCGTTAGAGTTGGTTCTGAGAGGCAGACCCAACGAAAGTCTTCGGGAAGCGGTGCCACTGCTAGCTTCCTTCCCATCCTTGCCACGGTTGCCGTACTTATTCTTCAGGTACCGTGCCCAAGAGCTGAGTGCTGCACCGTCTTTTTCACCACCAATACCTCCTGCTATAAAAGCAATTCAGGTTTTAATATGAAAGTATATTATACACTTTTAATATGTCTAATGAAAAAAAGAATACAACAAATATAATCAATATTCTTAGAGAAACGTAACGGACATAAGAAGAGTAATATTAGTATTTATATCCATGAAGTACAGAATTGTTATTTATGAGACTCGATTGATTGAACCATTTGTCCTGCCCATACTACTTAATGATACTCGATCGATTGAATCATTTGTCCTTCCCATACTACTTAATGAGACTCGATCGATTAAACCATTTGTCCTGCCCATGCTGCTTAATGAGACTCGATCGATTGAAACATTTGTCCTGCCCATACTACTTAATGAGACTCGATCGATTGAACCATTTGTCCTGCCCATACTACTTAATGAGACTCGATCGATTGAAACATTTGTCCTGCCCATACTACTTAATGAGACTCGATCGATGAAACTATTTGAACGGCCCATACTACTTAATGAGACTCGATCGATTGAACCATTTGCCCTGCCCTTACTACTTAAAGAGACTCGATCGATTGAACTATTTGTCCTGCCCATACTACTTAGTGAGAATCGATCGATTGAACCATTTGTCCTGCCCATACTACTTAGTGAGACTCGATGGATTGAACCATTTGTCCTGCCCATACTACTTAATGAGACTCGATCGATGAAACTATTTGAACGGCCCATACTACGTAATGAGACTCGATCGATTGAACCATTTGTCCTGCCCATACTACTTAATGAGACTCGATCGATTGAAACATTTGTCCTGCACATACTACTTAATGAGACTCGATCGATTGAAACATTTGTCCTGCACATACTACTTAATGAGACTCGATCGATTGAAACAATTGTCCTGCCCATACTACTTAATGAGACTTGATCGATTAAACCATTTGTCCTGCCAATACTACTTAATGTATTTAGTGTATTCAATTTAACTCATACGTTTGTTTGCTAATCCTTTAATTTAATTTATTTATATCAAACTGATATACATAAATATTTTCATTTTTCATTTTTAATAAACGTTTAAAGGTTTCCACCCATGCAGGTATTTAAGTTGTATTTAGTTTAATTTATTTCATACCTTTTTATTATGCGTTTATTAGATTTAGAAACTAATTCTGTAATAAACTGTTATGTGATTCTTTATATTTCGGGCAAATAGATTGAAAGTTCGTTTCATTCATTTAAATTGCGATACAAATAAAACATTTAAGTTATTTTACCATATTTTAAAACTATTTATAATAATAATAATAATTATTATTTATTTATCCCATCCACAGCATACATAAAAAACACATCAATACAAAAGTGATACAATATTTACAGAAGTATATAATAAATAACATAACATATTTTACAATTAAACTAAAAAACACATACTCCAAACACCTGTTTATAATAAAGAATACCATACATGACTTCTGTGATACTGACCTTGAGAATCTACACAATGCATTTTTATTGTTACTTTAATAGTTTAAATCCTTGATTGTGTGGATAAAATAAATAGAAATGAATAGGTCCTCTCAGGCAATGCCTGATTAGAGGCACAAATTTACTTTTAATAAAAAGAGGTACTATGGCAGTCTGTTACTCATATAATTCTTCTCTTTTATAAATAAAGTTTGTTGGTTCTTAAAGTAAAATTTTACATAGCAAACACATTTAAATGAAAAAATGTTGTGCACTAATAAATACATACAAAATCACAGATACAAGAATATGAACAAAATGTATTTAAAATTTTACAGTAGTCTCCACAACCCAAATAAAATAACAAATTTTTTAAACTCCATTATGTAAATATAACTAGCATACCATGAACTATCCTCTTGTACTTATATTTATAATCAGTACTTTATAACAACCGTCATAGACACAATACATAAATTTACGCTTAAACCATACATGGGCATGTGCTCTCACACACATCACATTTACGACAGACCTCCATAAACAACCATACATGCACACAATTACTACATATATTTACATTGAACCATACACACACATACACTCATAACATCTCATTTACTACAGGCCTTCATAAGAACCACGCATACACACAATGAATATTTACAATTACACTTATGTACAACTAACACAAGCATACAACAACTCTCACAAACAATAATACATGAAATGGATATAATATTTGCGCTGACACATATTTTCACACATACACACACACCCCTCTGTGGATACAAGTACACACGCACAAACACATACTACACCCACTCGCATGCTGGTACATAAATATATTTTAACTCCCAACTAACCCTTTAAGACAAGATCTATAACTCTTACTTTTACTTAATTTCTGTAAGTTATAAAAATATAATATATTTCAAAAATTGCCTGATTGACCTATCCGACACCTTGAATAAGTTTTACTTGCTAAGAAAACTAAATAAATCCTAAACATAAGGATTTACTACGAAATCATATGTTCAAGGAAAGTACCTAAAACATGAAAATACTTTGATGTATAATTGGTTTTTGAATTCCAGAAATTTAAAAACCTTATATTTAATTATGAATAGCCTTTCTTTACTTAAAATTGATTCATTTATTAAAATTAACTAAAGGGTAAAAAATGTCTTTCTTTCCTTTTAACAATAATGAAGAAGAGCCCTTAGTCATCAACAAGCCCAACATTCGAGGTATAAAGCACACATGTTCATAGTTTACAGCCGTAAAAATTATCATAACTAATACCTAATTTATTTATATTTCTTAATTAATTGCTTACTATGGGTAGTAAACATGTTGAAATACATTTAAAATGTGTATCTACCTACCACATGTGTTAATAAAAAATGTTTGTCTATAATGAAAATGCATTCATTTATTGTTATACTATAAAAAAATAAAACTCTCCGTCATATTACATCAATAACCATTAGCATTCATCACGTAAGTTTAAATTTTTCCTCAATTTCATAACAATTGAGAAATTAGTCAATTTACTGCTTCAAATATTTTGTTTTGCTTGCTGCAATGAGTTTGATAGTTTTAAATAATTTTGTATTACAAATTAGAACTATAAATGTTGTAATTATGGCTGTGTATTTTCATCAACATCCTTAATTTTTATCACCGAAAAAACGTTAATTATATTGGGAAATAAATTTCAGATAAATTACTTATTATAAAATTCTTTGGTTCCATTTTAGTTTTGTATGTAATAATTGAACAATAGCTGGAATTTTTAATCCAAGCTAAGAATATTACATTGAATATTACATATAAAACATGCAAATTGGCTTTTAGCTTGTTTAATAATACATTTAAAATATAAATGTATATATATTACATAGCATATTATATAGCGTAGATTAATTTTTACTTATATAGACTATTAGTCTTTGACTACAAATTTTATGATTAATATATAATCTTATAAATGTATTTATAATATTTTACTAAAATACTAATACTTGATACTTAATTTACAATAAACAAACACTACAAAAAAGCTTCAATGTAAGATTACAGTCAAACACCATATAGAATTATTGCCCTTGGTAAAGTTGTTGAAGGTTCCGGAACAACAGATGTGCTTATTTACTATTAGGTGATATACGTGGCAGTCAACGCCGACTACCCCATGATGTATGGCCACTTGCCCCGGTTATTGTGCCAGCAACCCTTTGATTTAACGCCAACCACAGCTGGAAAAGGTTTTGATATCCTAGGCTATATTTTTCTCTCTAAACCTACAAAAATTCTTTGGATGATATATTGTTTAATGGTATATTTAAACAAATAAAACTTAAATTACAATACAGTGTTCTAAAATGTATGCATTATAAATATTTAAGAAAATCTATAAATTAAATATTAGTTTGGTATTGATTTTGATCAAGATTATCAAATGATTATTTCTGTATTATTTTCAAACGAATATTTCAGTATAGAATAAAGTATAAATACATCACATTAATATATTAATTCATCGTAACAACATAGATAAATTTAATTGTTTTACGTATTATTTGACATTGGAGTTTAGATGAAATCTGACTTGAACCTATCCACAGAGAATAAAGAAGCAGAAGTCGTATACAATAGTGTGCCAAATGTGTGTCTAATTAATGTGTGGAGTAGTTATTTCTCCAGTTTACCATACTATGGCAGGACCTGCACCTTGGCCGTCCCTTCCTATATTTCTCCAGTTTACCATACTATAGCAGGACCTGCACCTTGGCCGTCCCTTCCTTTATTTCTCCAGTTTACCATACTATAGAAGGATCTGCACCTTGGCCGTCCCTTCCTATATTTCTCCAGTTTACCATACTATAGCAGGACCTGCACCTTGGCCGTCCCTTCCTTTATTTCTCCAGTTTACCATACTATAGCAGGACCTGCACCTTGGCTGTCCCTTCCTTTATTTCTCCAGTTAACCATACTATGGCAGGACCTGCACCTTGGCCGTCCCTTCCTTTATTTCTCCAGTTTACCATACTATGGCAGGACCTGCACCTTGGCCATTCCTTCCTTTATTTCTCCAGTTTACCATACTATGGCAGGACCTGCACCTTGGCAGTCCCTTCCTTTATTTCTCCAGTTTACCATACTATGGCAGGACCTGCACCTTGGCAGTCCCTTCCTTTATTTCTCCAGTTTACCATACTATGGCAGGACCTGCACCTTGGCCGTCCCTTCCTTTATTTCTCCAGTTTACCATACTATGGCAGGACCTGCACCTTGGCCGTCCCTTCCTTTATTTCTCCAGTTTACCATACTATGGCAGGACCTGCACCTTGGCCGTCCCTTCCTTTATTTCTCCAGTTTACCATACTATGGCAGGACCTGCACCTTGGCCGTCCCTTCCCTTATTTCTCCAGTTTACCATACTATGGCAGGACCTGCATCTTGGCAGTCCCTTCCTTTATTTCTCCAGTTTATCATACTATGGCAGGACCTGCACCTTTGCCGTCCCTTCCTTTATTTTTCCAGTTTACCATACTATGGCAGGACCTGCACCTTGGCCGTCCCTTCCTTTATTTCTCCAGTTTACCATACTATGGCAGGACCTGCACCTTGGCCGTCTCTTCCTTTATTTCCCCAAATCCTCAGGATAAACGTACTAACTATTTCTACAGATGTATAAATATGAATATTAATTGCATTATATTTGTACATGACACTTAGTAGTTCACTGCAGCCATAATAAAGCGACCTCTGATCCTTTTTCAATGTGACCTTTCCCATCATTTTAGTATTGTCGTTTTTAAAGCATGAAGGAACTTGGATCTTACCATGTGGAATGCAAATTATTTGGAAACAAAGCTTTCTGTGTTTCTGACCAGGGGTCACCCTGATGGCACCTCTGTTATTTAGCGTAGGTATTAGGCGTATTTTGATAACAACATCGATGCTGTTCAAAATAAGTTCCTTTCTTTAAGTTTACAAAGTTTGTTAAAATGGTCGTTCATCAATAACTCTACCTTATGACTCTCACAGCCTGACATACTGTGGATGTCTTTTGTTCTTTCAGTATTGCATGACCGTAGAATCTTGGTGTGAGGGATTCAGAATGTACATTTATAAGTAACAGACTGTTTGCAGCAACTCTTATAGGAGTACGCGACAGTGTAGTTAGTGCCTTGGGATTGCTAGTGATCATACTGACATGAAGGTCAGATACCCTTAAACACTGACTAAGCAAAGTCCCTGTTCAATCTTGATTTGTATTGAGTTTTATAATTTTAAATCCAAAGACTTCAGGGGTAGCAAAAGGCAGCCATTTCCAACTGGCAACCTTGTTTAAAAGGTTGGCTGCCTCCATCTTGGTAATAATTGTAATGGAACGGTGTGGGAGTGTGTGAAAGCCTACCCCCCCCCCCCACCCAAAAAAGAGAAAAAGATATAACATATATATATATATAACATAAAATACATACAACAATGAAATTAATATAATACAAGGTTGTATTATATTAATTAACTATTATCATGTGGAGAGGAAAATTGATATTGAACTAAGAGAAGGATGTTTGAACATAGAATACTGGAAGAATGAAAGGAGGATAAACAGACAAGTGTGGGTATTCAGAGAATAAAGAGATAAAAAATAAGAACGAGTTTTTGATTAATGTCTCCATAACCACGATTATTCAAATAATTTTAATTAATATTTTTGCCAACGTTCAAATTGTTGTTAACACTTACAACACTACAGTAATTTTGATAAAAACATAAGAGCGTTCTTTGATTTTCGTAGTGTTCAGGCATTCTTGTGATTCTACATTCTGACTAAATTTATAGTATATTTTCTAGTCTTATCCAGTTTAGTATTGGCTATTCATTATAAGAACACTAATAACCAAATGTCATAGACTATACTGTAATTGATGTTAAACACAATAATTGATGTTATTTAATGAAGCGATACCTGTAGAGGAAGGACGTTCCGGTGAGCTCTCCCGGGACTTGAGTGCATGGGTAGATCGGCTCCTGGCAAGGTCGTTCCCCGTTTGGCCGTACCCTTTGGCCGCCATGTATGCCGAGGGAGAGGTGGTCTCGTCAGGATCCTCGTCATCGTCAGCGCCGAAGTTGTGGGAACTCTTACTTCTTGCCAAGCGTGACTTACGGTCCTGGGATAAGAATAGTTCTATAGAGTCATATCTTGACATTACTTAAAAATAACTTTAGGATATTCCTTTGATAGTAAACAGTTTTCCTTGAGATGTCTGTTTATGTACCAGTTAACAGTTTTCCTTAAATCTGTTTATGTGCTTTTTTTCAGGATCTTTAGATGCGTTTTACCTTGGTTCTGTTGCACATATGTATAGTATTTAAAGTTTAACTTAACTGTATGGTTCAATATAGTATTATCGCAATCTTCAATATGATGAGGATATTTAAAACTAATGCGGAGGAAAACTACTTATCCAAAATCTTAAAATAATGTTATATAATTATAATTTTAAACCTACAAGAAAACGTTTGTTTTTATTAAACGTTCTTTTTTCAGAACAATTGTATTTTACAGGTATTTCCCCTGTTGCACAATTTATCAATAGTATAATAAACATATAGTCCGGCCATCTACTTGACTATATAACAATATCAGCATTATACATAATGTCATGGCCATCAATTAGTACTAATTCGGTTATTTATCTATTAAACGCCATGGCTCCATAGTTTAGTATGATGAAAATATTTGTCTACTTCAAATTATCCTCATTCCCAGCCAATAAAGCTATTTAGATCTTTAAAAATCACATAATGGATCCAGGGAAAGAAACATTACGCTTCAGCGAGTAAATAAATTCACCACTATCTAACCCTTTCCAATTTGCAAATACTTATCTGGAAAACCTCATCATTAACATTCTGTTTGTACTTTCCCATCAATTATTGACGAAGTTACTCTCTAGGTACAGACAGATATGGTTCTGTAGTAAAAGGAGGTCCAAGCCTCATAATGAGTTGCTTTATTGGTTCATTGTTGTATTAATTTCACCACTTTTGTGCCAATCAAATTATAATAAATACATTACCTTAATGTTATTTTTGTGTGTGTGAAATATTGGCTGACTTTAGGCTTATTTGAATGGGCCATAATCATAATTCATTTGGAAACCTTCTTATGTCTGAAATGCAAATCCAATCCAAAATCTTTGAAAATATGGTATTATTTACATAATTATGGTTCTTATAATTATTGTTCACATAATGGCTGCTAACGGGAGTGTTATATTATGTTGATGGATAGACTGGTACATGGTTATTCATTATTATTATTATGCATCGTTAAGAAAAAGAGCAATTAATTAATATCCATATAGCCAGGGAACTAAGGGACCTACAGCTTTACGTGAAATCCAAGTAGTACGAGTTTGATTTTCATCCAATTGACAAGCCAGATTCTTAGTTGTCTTCCTTACACAAAATCTGTATCCTGACTACCACCAACATGGACACCCCAGACTTCTATAGTACTGTCCGTATCGTTAGCAACCATTGAACTGAAGCTGTGTTAGTTTTACGTGGACTGAGCATATAACCAACGGCCTAAAATCTCCACAGCAACTGGGTCTAGTCTTTAAGTAGCTGGGTTACAGCACTGCGCCACTATTGCCGACTGTTATTGTTAACTGCACACATGATTATCATTGACGGTATTAGGTTCAGAAAGCTGTTAAGCTGCCGTAGTTAAATGGCAAACAATAATTACTTGACATTTAACATAAATAGTGAATTCTAATATTGTATTTCTGTTTACTGTTAAACAACAGTTGCGCTTTGAGTGCGTTTCTTTTTCATTTAATTGTCCAAGAAAGATCATAAAATCTTCAAGTTTATATTGTGTATTGAGTGTATAAGTATTAAGAAACACGTTTTTAAATAGTGTGTTAAATAGTACATACCTTTAATGCGGAATATCTTGCGCGGGGGTATCTGCTGTCGTCCGATCCAGTGGAGGAGAACTTTCTCTCTGGCACTTCCTCGTCAGGAGACACGGCTGCTGAGCTCTTACTTTTGTTCAGGAAGCGGCTCTGAAATCCACCAGCACCATACCTGGAGGTGGCGGGTTCTGGCTCAGGGTCGGGTGCAGAGGCACGTGATCGCAGATAACTTGACGTCGTGTTGGGGCCGGTGTCATCTTTGTTACCGTATCTCGACTGGTACGAGCTGTCGCCATACCTGCAAGTACCACAGTGGTTGATTGTAATGCGTACATTTATTACTTGTAACAGTAATTATTGTTGTATTATTGTCATATACAATGCAAGAGCACGTCACAATAAGCAAAAGTAATATAACATAAACACAACATAGACATATATTATTGTGTTTGTCTTAGGTAAACCACGTTTTCCGTCTTCAGGCCAGAGGAATTAAAAAATACTTGTATTTCTAACAATAATAAAATAGAAATTGAGAATTGGGGTACTATATAATTTAAAAAATTATAATAATGTCGTCATATTAATTATTTCATCTTCTTCATTCCTTTGTTTTTATGTACGTTATTTATTTGTTTTTTTTTATTATTTCTTCATTAACACAGACGGGTTTCTGATTATATTTATATTTAAAAGTTTATGTATTGCTTTATAATAATTTATAGCAGAATCCAATCAAAATATTTTGTTTTAGCAAACATTAAAATAAGTATCAACATAACATCAACTAACACATATTAATATAATACAAGTAAGGTAAACAAAATATTACGTAAATTGATCTCGGTAAACCACATTTCCCTTTATATAACCAAAGGACTTCACAAAATTAATCAAGAGGTAAAAGGAATAAGCATAGAGATATAATTTTCCTTTGTAAATACATTTTGCCTGAGGATGGTAAATGTGGCTTACCAGATTCAATTTACATTTTCATTCGTTTTAGGTAATTTCATTCGTTTGATGCCCTTCCTAACATTTTACATACATACAAATGATCAACTATTTAAACACACAAAATCACGTAGAATTAAATAACTACATACACAGAAAAAAACAAAAATTTTGGTTTTTATTATCTAATACGTATTTCAAAATAAGTAATAATTATTGGTTGAGAAAAACTAATATCCGATTATTATTACACGTTATTATTATTATCCTATTATTAGATATTTCTAAGAAGTAATAAGATATTTTTTATAACCTAACATCCATTACCATGCCAAAGTTTAAGGTGTGCAAAAGCAAACAGTATTTATTTCCACTATTACGCCTTATTAATTTTAAAAATACTATTTTAATATGTGAAAACAAAACTATTACAACTCAATATGTAGACAGTTAGCCTACATCGCAAGGAAGAGTGGTTGAATGTACTACTTACTGGGTTACTGTGTAGGTTCATAGAAACCCGTCAGTGTTGAAAATACTACTTACTTGGTTACTGTGCAGGTTGATAGAAACCCGTAAGTGTTGAATGTACTACTTACTTGGTTACTTTGCAGGCTGATAGAAACCCGTAAGTGTTGAATGTACTACTTACTTGGTTACTGTGCAGGCTGGTAGAAACCCGTTAGTGTTGAATGTACTACTTACTTGGTTACTGTGCAGGCTGATAGAAACCCGTAAGTGTTGAATGTACTACTTACTTGGTTACTGTGCAGGCTGATAGAAACCCGTTAGTGTTGAATGTACTACTTACTTGGTTACTGTGCAGGCTGATAGAAACCCGTAAGTGTTGAATGTACTACTTACTTGGTTACTGTGCAGGCTGATAGAAACCCGTAAGTGTTGAATGTACTACTTACTTGGTTACTGTGCAGGCTGATAGAAACCCGTAAGTGTTGAATGTACTACTTACTTGGTTACTGTGCAGGCTGATATAAACCTGTAAGTGTTGAATGTACTACTTACTTGGTTACTGTGCAGGCTGATAGAAACCCGTAAGTGTTGAATGTACTACTTACTTGGTTACTGTGCAGGCTGATAGAAACTCGTAAGTGTTGAATAAACTACTTACTTGGTTACTGTGCAGGCTGATAGAAACCCGTAAGTGTTGAATGTACTACTTACTTGGTTACTGTGCAGGCTGATAGAAACCCGTAAGTGTTGAATGTACTACTTACTTGGTTACTGTGCAGGCTGATAGAAACCCGTCAGTGTTGAATGTACAGTACTACTCTCTTGGTTACTGTGCAGGCTGATAGAAACCCGTAAGTGTTGAATGTACTACTTACTTGGTTACTGTGCAGGCTGATAGAAACCCGTAAGTGTTGAATGTACTACTTACTTGGTTACTGTGCAGGTTGATAGAAACCCGTAAGTGTTGAATGTACTACTTACTTGGTTACTGTGCAGGCTGATAGAAACCCGTCAGTGTTGAATGTACTACTTACTTGGTTACTGTGCAGGCTGATAGAATCTTGTCAGTGTTGAATGTACTACTTACTTGGTTACTGTGCAGGCTGGTAGAAACCCGTTAGTGTTGAATGTACTACTTACTTGGTTACTGTGCAGGCTGATAGAAACCCGTCAGTGTTGAATGTACTACTTACTTGGTTACTGTGCAGGCTGATAGAAACCCGTCAGTGTTGAATGTACTACTTACTTGGTTACTGTGCAGGCTGATAGAAACCCGTCAGTGTTGAATGTACTACTTACTTGGTTACTGTGCAGGCTGATAGAAACCCGTTAGTGTTGAATGTACTACTTACTTGGTTACTGTGCAGGCTGATAGAAACCCGTTAGTGTTGAATGTACTACTTACTTGGTTACTGTGCAGGCTGATAGAAACCCGTAAGTGTTCAATGTACTACTTACTTGGTTACTGTGCAGGCTGATAGAAACCCGTAAGTGTTGAATGTACTACTTACTTGGTTACTGTGCAGGTTGATAGAAACCCGTAAGTGTTGAATTTACTACTTACTTGGTTACTGTGCAGGCTGATAGAAACCCGTCAGTGTTGAATGTACTACTTACTTGGTTACTGTGCAGGCTGATAGAAACCCGTTAGTGTTGAATGTACTACTTACTTGGTTACTGTGCAGGCTGATAGAAACCCGTCAGTGTTGAATGTACTACTTACTTGGTTACTGTGCAGGCTGATAGAAACCCGTCAGTGTTGAATGTACTACTTACTTGTTTACTTTGCAGGATCCGTTAGTTTTAATGTACTACTTACTTGATTACTGTGCAGGCTGATAGAAACCCGTTAGTGTTGAATGTACTACTTACTTGGTTACTCTGCAGGTTGATAGAAACCCGTAACTGTTGAATGTACTACTTACTTGGTTACTGTGCAGGCTGGTAGAAACCTGTCGGTGTTGAATGTACGACTAATGTTGCAGAATTATATAATGTAAACCTAAATATTTCACAAATTAAAGAGCAAACATAGGTTTTGTCGGATGTGATAAAACTAATAACACTTTGGAGTTTGTGTCATAGTGTTGCAAATTACCTAATGGAGAGCAAAAAGTAATGATAACTTTAGGGGTCACGTGCAGTACAGATGAACCCGGCTAATATTTTTGCTTATGCATGAAAGTTGGCAACATCTACGACCTTAGCTGTCATTAAACTATTCTTCAAATTTTTGTTAACTATCAGTGCAGTATCATTGCACTCGCTGGTGACAGTTCTTTTCGGAGTATAGTTGTACTCCGCGCGAATAATCACCTTACTACGTTAGACTGATTTTGTACATATTGTTAACATTAGTTTTATATATTATTACTAAAATAGCATTAATATTAATGCTATTTTAGTAAGACAATCATTTATATCTAATGTATTATAAATAAATAATCAACTTTTATGCTATATCAAAAATGTTTGTGCTTTTTTATGTTATTATTATGCATTAACATGTTTTTTATGTTATTTGTTACAAATGTTCAGTTTGAGGAATCGTATACTTGTTCTATTGACAAATATAAAACAATACTCAAACATACACAAAGGCAAAATAGGCCTTAATTTAAGATTTAAATCTATAAGAGAACAAAGATGTTTTTGTAAAACTGTGTAGAAATGCTTAATTTCAACTTCTATAATAAGTAATATAGAAAAAAAAAAAATAAATAAAAAAATAAATAAATACAATGGAGTACATCTGTACTCCATGCGACCACTCACGTTACACTAATGCACGCGGCCATTGCAGTAATATACAATATCAGTACATTCTGGTTGCATTCGGCGTGCACACTACGATAGAAGGCTGGGGTCCCACAACGTCGGGGGGGGGGGGGGGGGGATAAAAAGGAAGGATCTACTTTCAAAATCCTACATCTTTACTCTGTGTTACCACTCACGTTACACTAATGCAGTAATATACAATATCAGTACATTCTGGTTGCATTCGGCGTGCACACTACCATAGAAGGCTGGGGTCCCACAACGTCGGGGGGGGGGGGGATAAAAAGGAAGGATCTACTTTCAAAATCCTACATCTTTACTCTGTGTTACCACTCACGTTACACTAATGCAGTAATATACAATATCAGTACATTCTGGTTGCATTCGGCGTGCACACTACCATAGAAGGCTGGGGTCCCACAACGTCAGGGGGGGGGGATAAAAAGGAAGGATCTACTTTCAAAAATAAATGATGAGGAATCTTTTCGAACACCTTTTGAAAATTTATATGGTTTGTCTCAGCTATTGGTTGACAATTTACCGTATAGAAGGTAATTCCTGACCCTATACTAAGATGCACTTGAAATCATGTTTCTCACCAAACACTCTACCAAAGTGAGGCCGTACAACCTCTCCCGTGCCTCTATTACATTGATGGTCATCTGTCCAACCTCCAATACATGTGCGGTGATATGAAGCCCCCTGTTCACGTGTGGTTGTATTGACTCACCCACATACTCTCACACGTAATAATAGTTTTTACCTACCCACCCACCGAACACGTGCCCTGATATGACAATGAATGACAGAATCAAAGCAGCTTTAAATTCATTTTTCCAAACGGGTATGATACATTTGGTCCATTCGTAAAGTGTTGCACGTGAATTTACTTAGACTATTTAACGTGATTTTAACTAAACATTTCGTTAAATATGAATATTAATGAATTCAACTCCTTAATATTTGTTTGTTATATATAACAACAGTATGTTCACGTGATTCAGCTGATGTAAAATATAACAAAAGCAAAAAATATATCATATATCAATCATCCATGGTGTCATAAAATGGCTTCATTTCGAGCTCTTATTAAAAGACTTATAGAAGTACCAATGGACAAACATGATTTCAATGAAGAATTCAAAGTAATCAAACAAATAGCAATGGCTAATGGTTACAAACCTTCCACAATCGACAAAACATTACATAAAATGAAAATAAAAAATAGAAACATTTATCAAGAAGAACCAGAAAATAGAGCATTCATCTGTGTTCCCCACAACACAATACTTAATAAAGCAATTAGAAAAACCTTTAAGAAAGAAAAATTCAAAATTGGTTTTAAAACAAATAACAACGCATTTAAGGGGATTCAGCACCCTTGAAATGGTAAAAAAAATATTTTTTAACAAAAAAATTTTTTTTTCATATAATGTTACTTTATTTAGTTATAAACAAGAAAAATACAATAAAAAAGTCCAATACTTCTTTATTTCATGTGTAATTGGCGGTATTCTAAAGCATTACAAGCCTCACCGCGCGGATGCAAAAGGTAGGCCAGTGCAAAAAGTAGACTAGTGCAGTGTTTACTCTATTCTACACTCCTATGCAGTTGCATCTTGTTATAGTATTCCATTTTTACTATAATATATACTTGGCTTTGTTTACTTTGAGGTCTATGAGTCACCTGTTTCAAAAATACCAGAATTTACCAAAAATTCAAAGTACCAAAAATTCGACCAGAGAGCCCTTGCGAAAGGAGAAAACCCACCATCCCATGAAAATAAAATAAAGACTCCACTAAGGCAAGATGTGATGGCAAAGATTATGCCAATTTATCAAAGGCTAGGTTCTACAACATTACTATCTAGATGTGTTGATGGGAAAACTCAAAACGCAAATGAAGCTCTTCACGGTGTGTTATGGTCTAAATGCCCAAAAAACTATATTTGTTTTTAAAAGTACCCTACTTATGAGACTCAGTGAAGGCATCTGTACTTACAACACAGGCTATCTGAAAACAGTAACTGATATCCAACAAACATCTGGCTTTAGAACCAGTCCTGGTATGAACACTGCGAAAATCGCCAAATTTTTTGACGCCTCGAGGCTTAGGATAGCAACAAAAAGGAAATCTGCTAAATACCAAGACTACAAAAGGAAGAAAAGATTAGAAGTAATGAGGGAAGAAGAAAGAAGATTGGAAGGAGAAGGGACATCATATGGTGCAGGACAGTTTTAAGAATAAGTCTTATTTTTTAAATAGGCCTAGGCTAAATAAATTTGTAGCTAACCAGTAAATTAGCCTATGAGAAATTTTTATAACCCATTAATATTCATTATATTGATGTATAAATGGTCTTTACTATCTATAAATCAATATATAATTGCATAAAAACATCTAACTGTACCAAAATACACAGTATTTAGATATCAATATATTGTCTAACTTTAAATGCGATTATCCGAAAGTTTCTATTTTCTTTGTTTTCAGGAGGAAATTGGATATTACTTGAAAACCGTTAAAGATAGATCCATGATTTTTTTTGTGAAACAATATAGTACTACAAGCTACCTTTTTATGTATTTTGATCAATATTGGATAATTGGTGTTTTGTAAAAAAAATGTTTTTTAAAATGTTGTAAAAGTTTTTTGTAAGTTGAAAAAAATAATTTAAAAAAAC
The DNA here is from genome assembly GCA_035578905.1 of Stictocephala bisonia. NCBI lineage: Eukaryota > Metazoa > Arthropoda > Insecta > Hemiptera > Membracidae > Stictocephala > Stictocephala bisonia. Next base: position 170,262 of record JAQJVL010000565.1, on the reverse strand, counting down.
AATGTTTCTGTAGATACAATAATGAAAATACATAAATTTTTTAAACATAAAAATACCTTTCATTTAACACCAAAATCATCTATTTTGACCAAGTAGTTTTTTCAGAATAACATTTTTATTAAATTACCATTTTTCTGAAAAAAAGTTATTTTTTTGGTAATGTTAAGTTAATTTTTTTTTTTTTTAACGTTTTTATGTATGTTAGGTCTCTATGAACAAACAACAATAAAAAAATCCCATGCAAAATTAAATATAAAAAAAAATGTTGCAAGGGTGCTGAATCCCCTTAACAAAATACAAAAGAAATCCACTTCAAAATTACATAAAACCCAAGATATATTTGACAAATCAGGAATTTACAAAATTGAATGTACAGACTGCCCAAACTATTATATTGGACAAACAGGACGATCTTTTAAACGAAGATTTAATGAACACATACAAGCTCTAAAATCAAACAACAGAACTTCAATGAAATCTTCTTTTGCAGAACATTTACTAAACAATAATCACAACTACACAAATATGAAAACAAACATGAAAATTCTAAAATTCGGTTCAAAAAGCAAAAAACTAGATTCCCAAGAAGAACTTGAAATTTATAAACACAACCAAGAAAATCCCAATAATTTAATCGACACCATGTTAACACAAAAAAGAAACCCAATATTCGAAACAATTATACATATAAGAAACAACACACACAATGATAACTAACCACCAAATCAAAAATACATTTACTAATTTAACATATGTTTCCTTTATGACAATTATTTATTTAATTTTATTTGTTTTGTAAACAGATAACACCTATGAAGATGGCATGAATGCTGAAACCGGTCGTGTTCATTTAATAAAAAACTGTAAGGGTGCTCAGTTATTATTTTTATCGTAACATTATCATATATAAAATATTTACTGAAATTAAATTTAGTTCATAAAATATAGATTTATCTTAATAACTTCATAGATAGTTTATGTGCTGAAAATTGGTGTACTTATCCCCCCCCCTCTACATATAAGAACTTCATTAAACATTTATTAAATTCAACGAGTATATCAAAATAAAAAACTCTAAACAAAAACTATAAATTGTAACAATAGTCTACCTTACTAACAACTACTGTAAAAAGGAACTTAATACCCTAAATTAACAATAGATAATTAATGATCATACAACATCGATGTTAAATATGCATACAACATTCAAACACTTCCAAAGCATTATTATTATACAAACGAAAATATTATAGCAATCGAATGAATTGTAATATGGTAAATATAATAAGGATTATTGATGTTGATTATAACAATGGGATGGAATAAAGTCCATATGCTGAATTATACATGGTGCAAATACTGTGGAACTATGATGTGGATGACATAAAGATCGACAACGAAGGGATGATAGGTCAAATTACCTGGACCCTGTTTTCTCCGGAGTTGGGTCCCTAGTTCTAGAGTGGAAGGAATCCTCCCTAGTGTAGGGAGAACGATATGAATGGTCTCCGTACCTGTGAGAATACATTTAAAATGAACCGCCTTACATTTGCATAGCTTATATTTGCTGAGTACTAATTGAGCTTCTAATTTTCGTTTTTCAATACAATTTTTTATTTCACTCGAAATAAACTTGTTATAAAGCTTTCATTAGGTTTGAATTCACATAGTAAAATGCTCAATTTTACAATGACTAATGTGTTAAAAATTTGCAATGGTCTCAATGTTTCAATTCAAACACGGCTAATAATGGCTTCATAGTATCATCTATTGAAGTTTTTTTGGCATTTTTCTTATTTTTAGGTTTTATTCGTGTTATATGCAACCCATACGATTTTTTTCCTATATTATTTTTTCACTGCATTTGTTAGGTATTACAATTGTGTACTTTTATTTAAATAAATATAAACTAGTGCACTTTTGATTGAACTAAATTAATTTATAATTAAAATAATATTTAAAATCATAAACGATGAAATATTTAAATACATTGTTATATTGTAAAAGATAAACTATATTAGTAAGGAAGTAAACAATTATTTTCCTTCATTTACATGATATTCTAATTAATATGCAACAGTGGACATTAAAAAGGAATACATGTCTTTTTTTAATTTTTTTAATTTTATTTTATTTATTTTTTTTTTTATCCACCTTGACATTAAAAGAGGAACATTCCACAATGTCTTCATGCTCAGTATTACATTTGTTTTAAATATTTTTCCCTTCCAGTTTATTTAGTTGCTATATTACTGCAAAATGTATTTTGTATTTTACTATCAAAATTAGAGTAGGATTGCGTTTCGATACAGATCATCTCCATGATATGATGTTTAGTAAAACATGTGTTTCTGTACAATTTCCTATCACCATTATATTTAGAAGCATCTCCATACTTATTCTTATCTTTGGTATCATGCGTTTTAGTACGTGTTTCGATACACGTATGTAATATATTGTGTTTTAGTTCAATATTTATGTGAATTATTTTACTAGTCTGCTGTATTATGAAAATTTTAAAGAGCTCATTGGCTTCCTAATGTTTTTACTTTATATTTAAATTATGTAACAATATTTACAATATAGTTCAAACAGCTCTTTCATTATATTGAATGTTTTCCTTTTTTCGTTCCTTTTCCATGTCAATCTGACATTCAACTCTATTTCTTTGAGTAAATCCCTTTGTTTCATCATTAATATTATGAATTTCTTTTCGGCATTTCCATTATTTATTGTTTAATATGCATGCTTATTTTAGACTTATGAAACTAGATGCAACTGAAATGTTTTTGTTAAATAACGATATCAATTTGAATGTTTTATTTTACCATCTTTACATTTTCGTGGTGGGCTGACGCTTCTAAGTGTCAAATGAGAATATCACTTTTAATGATATGCTTCACTTTAATACTCAACTAATCAAATTAATGCTTTTTTTTTTATTTTGTTCATCTTCATTAGCTTCATTAATTTTGTTCATTTCTTTATGGATTAGTATTATTCATTCTGTTCTATTGATATTGTTTATTGGTTTCACAATTTGATATACTTTGGTGGTTATTTTATTTGCATTTCTTTATATTATAAGTAGATTTGCCATAGTCTGCTAGTATTGTCATTTTAACAATAATTGTAAACCTTACACGTTAGTTGTAGTATGTAATAAATGTACATAATAATGGATGTAAAAGTATTTAACGTCACTTCGTGGATATTTAATCCGTATTTTAATGTTTATTTTATATTTTATTTTTTATTAACTTTAGGGCTGCAATATAATTGAGTAAGACATATATAGCATTCTTGTAAAATAAACGGCAAAATATGAAAATAATTTGGTTTATGTAAACATTCAAATTTTATTTTCAGCCACCATCAACAATGCAATCATGAATATGGTTTCTTTTAGATCTCTGTTCGATATTAGATTTATCATGCTATTGATTCATATAATTACAGGATCTAATTTAAATGATATGAGCATGCTTCAGCTGGTCTATACCTTGACCCTGTGCTATCTTGATCCTGGGATTCCCTCCTTTTTAAGATGCCTGTGGGGGCAGGTGCATCCTCCTTTGAGCGGTATGACTGGTCACCCCATCTGCAAACAAACAGCGCCGCTGCAGATGCCTACTTCTTTGGCACTTTTGGAGACCAGGTGGATTTAATTTTTGGGAAATTTGTAACTTTTACTAATTCTGATAAGATCATTAAAGGGTAAACTAACCACAGTAACAAATAAACATATACAAAAAAATTAACCACTCAAACATGAAAACAAAATTTAAAATAATAAATAACATATATAAAATTAATAAAATATTGTGAAGAAATCATTTCACTTAATTTCCCACTACTATGAATTATATTTGTCATTTTTTTATAGTTTTATTGATTTTTTATTGTTATTGTAGGGGGTTGTATCCTACAAATGTTTCATGAAAATGAGTAAGTTTTGAGTGAGTTAATTTTAACTGCAATACATACAGAGAAGGCCTAATACAATCCCATCTGAAAGTAAGGATTGTATATGCAAAATTTAAGCACGAGTATGTAAGAAATATCTGTTTTGCATTATTATGCTGTTGTTGTTGTAAAAATGTTAACATATTAGAATAAAAATTACATTTTAATACTCCCTAGATCATATTTAAGCACTATGCCTTCAATAAATTTATTGAGACTTTTTACTGATAACAATCGCAAACAAAAACAAATACAGTTTAATCAAAATATTAAGTCATTTTAATACCAAGTATGCATAGCTATATGCTACTTCAAAGATGCATTCCCATAAAGTGGTTAAAAACATTTATTATCAATCACACTATATTTAAATTTTATTAAAGATGTATTTCCAAAATAACAGTCCTACTATGCTGGAAAGTACAGCACAATGTAGCAAGTTAGTAATGTTTTAATGACAACACAAGATTAGAGAACATGATCTCTCAAAAATACGATAACATTTACTAGCATTGGACAAAATACCTAAGAGGCTTAGAGTTATGACATTTACTAGCATTGGACAAAATACCTAAGAGGCTTAGAGTTATGACATTTACTAGCATTGGACAAAATACCTAAGAGGCTTAGAGTTATGACATTTACTAGCATTGGACAAAATACCTAAGAGGCTTAGAGTTATGACATTTACTAGCATTTGACAAAATACCTAAGAGGCTTAGAGTTATGACATTTACTAGCATTGGACAAAATACCTAAGAGGCTTAGAGTTATGACATTTACTAGCATTGGACAAAATACCTAAGAGGCTTAGAGTTATGACATTTACTAGCATTGGACAAAATACCTAAGAGGCTTAGAGTTATGGCATTTACTAGCATTGGACAAAATACCTAAGAGGCTTAGAGTTATGGCATTTACTAGCATTGGACAAAATACCTAAGAGGCTTAGAGTTATGACATTTACTAGCATTGGACAAAATACCTAAGAGGCTTAGAGTTATGACATTTACTAGCATTGGACAAAATACCTAAGAGGCTTAGAGTTATGACATTTACTAGCATTGGACAAAATACCTAAGAGGCTTAGAGTTATGACATTTACTAGCATTGGACAAAATACCTAAGAGGCTTAGAGTTATGACATTTACTAGCATTGGACAAAATACCTAAGAGGCTTAGAGTTATGACATTTACTAGCATTGGACAAAATACCTAAGAGGCTTAGAGTTATGACATTTACTAGCATTGGACAAAATACCTAAGAGGCTTAGAGTTATGACATTTACTAGCATTGGACAAAATACCTAAGAGGCTTAGAGTAATGGCATTTACTAGCATTGGACAAAATACCTAAGAGGCTTAGAGTTATGACATTTACTAGCATTGGACAAAATACCTAAGAGGCTTAGAGTTATGACATTTACTAGCATTGGACAAAATACCTAAGAGGCTTAGAGTTATGACATTTACTAGCATTGGACAAAATACCTAAGAGGCTTAGAGCTATGACATTTACTAGCATTGGACAAAATACCTAAGAGGCTTAGAGTTATGACATTTACTAGCATTGGACAAAATACCTAAGAGGCTTAGAGTTATGACATTTAATAGCATTGGACAAAATACCTAAGAGGCTTAGAGTTATGACATTTACTAGCATTGGACAAAATACCTAAGAGGCTTAGAGTTATGACATTTACTAGCATTGGACAAAATACCTAAGAGGCTTAGAGTTATGACATTTACTAGCATTGGACAAAATACCTAAGAGGCTTAGAGTAATGGCATTTACTAGCATTGGACAAAATACCTAAGAGGCTTAGAGTTATGACATTTACTAGCATTGGACAAAATACCTAAGAGGCTTAGAGTTATGACATTTACTAGCATTGGACAAAATACCTAAGAGGCTTAGAGTTATAACATTTACTAGCATTGGACAAAATACCTAAGAGGCTTAGAGTTATGACATTTACTAGCATTGGACAAAATACCTAAGAGGCTTAGAGTTATACCATTTACTAGCATTGGACAAAATACCTAAGAGGCTTAGAGTTATGACATTTTAAGATCCTCTCTAACCATTAATGCTTTTCCAAGCAAATGATTTAATACATTATAGATATTGTGAAGACTTTTTGCACTATTTAAAGGTCTGCCACAACAATATAACTAACCTTTTTCAATAAAGTTTGTATGTTATTTATAATAATTAATAAATATATCCTTTACTCAGACTCAAATAATTGTGGTATATGTTAATTATTTATATCAAAAAACAAATAATTTATGTCAAGGATGTAATTTATTAAATTTAAATTTATCTAAAAAGTATGTGAAATATTTTCAATTTATCGTGTATTATATAGTTTTTTTTTTTTTTAAGAATTAAAGTGTATTGGATTGAAAACTAATATAATATTGAATATGCACATATTATAATATTATGGAATGAGTTTTATATAATTATATACATTTCATATCTCAAATAACTGAATAGGTCACAATTAATCCTTTTGGGTTACGTGGAGTAAATAAAATATAAATAGCTTTTCAGGTTTAATAAAAGTGACAACGGCCTTAAACATAAACTAAGGCGATAACAGATGTACTAAGAAAGTTTTAAGAGTAAAAACAAATATGTTTTATTACTTTATGATCACTATTTTCCATTTTTATTAAATGTTTTCAAAGTTCGGTTTTATTTGAAGATTTTTTTATACAAACTCTTTTTATTTTATTTTAGTATGAGACCAAATTTGTCTACGTGGATCAAACTAACATTAAGGTAAGTGAGTGGTTCCTCTTGGTATCAGCATAGATACTAAACGATTATAATTTTGGTTTAGGAAGTACAGCATTTACTATAATTTGCACCATGAAATAATAACAAATATATGGTTGTAGGTGGCTGGCTACATATACACGTACAGTGATGATGGGTGTATCAAGAACAATCGCTTTAAAAAATATTATACAATTTACTCTTATATTTCCATTTAAGAAAACAAATTAATAAATGAGTGTATTCAAGCTTAAAATGAGTAAGATATCTCATATTAGGGCATAGTAAAACATTTTTAGATTTTTGATAAGATAACATGATAATGCTAACAGTTATAATATTAGTATTAAATCATGAAGAAATTTAATCATATTTTATATGATATTTATATATTTAAATATAGCTTCAGTATGATGAAAGAATGTCTTTATTGAAAGGCGGAGGTAGGAATATTAAGATCTCTCTTTCACTTAACTTACATAAATCTATACGAACAATGAGTAGTACAATTTTAAAATAAACTAACACCTAATCAAAACTCAAATTACAAGGTTAAACAACAAATCAAAAAAGTTATAAAATAATTAATAATTATTAACGTGAAAATATTGCAATTTACTTCATTTATATAGTTCCAATAAACTTATACATGAAATAGATATAATCACACTACATTCAAACAGACAAATTTTAAACAAATTTAAAACTAAAATCTCAGAAAAAACATTTGTACAAGTCTCCGTCATTTGATTTTTCCACTCCCAAGTTCTGTTAATCAACAGTCCTAAATTCTTAACTATATTGTTATAATCAATGTGGACCAACGTCTTCAAGAACACTTTGAACATTTCGATCTTTAATAACTTTTAAAAGGTTAAGGATACAAATAAAATACATGAATACATTTTTGTTGAAAATTTCATTTGCAATCCTAAAATGTAACGTTGAATAAGATTGAATGACAAACAACCAAGTTTTGAGTATTTTTGTATTTAATCAATTACGCTCTAATGTGTACAGCCACGCGAGTCAACCACAACAATACATCAGTGATCTATTCTGATTATTTTCATCCAAAACATTACAATAAAGTGATTTGTAACATTATTGTAATGAAAATGCCTCTAGCAGGCAACGAGGAAATATCTGTTGATGATTTTCGTTGTTATTAAATAAAAAAAAAATAATTTCAACCTTAACTAGTGCCCTAAAAACCAAAATTGTTGTAAATATATATAAAGGTTGGTAGAATTGTTGAAGGTTTTGGAATTACTAATGGAGAAAATTATTTGCTGCTCTGTGCCAGTCACTTTACAATAGTTTTTTTCTTTTCACTCAAATTAGAAGACATCATTTTGAGTATATTTTGCACTGTGAAAATTAATTTAATTAAAGTTTCAATTTATAATCTAATACTTTTTTAATTTTACTCTTGTACATCTACTAACTGCTTTACATCTCAAATAAATTTTACAACAATTTTAGTTTTTAATCCACTAGTTAAGGTTAAAATTAATTTTTAATTTAATAACAACGAAAATCATCTGCAACTTTCTTCCCTTTGCCTGCTAGAGGCATTTTCATTACAATAATGTCACAAATCACGTTATTGTAATGTTTTGGATTAAAGTAATCAGAAAATATCACTGATGTATTGTTGTGGTAAACTCGCGTGGCATGGCACCATGCTTATACGCATTGACATATAAATGATTAAATACAAAGAAAAAATACTCAAATCTCGATTATTTGTCATCAAATCTTATACAACATTATTTTATTGGATTGCAAATAAAATGTGCAATAAAAAGGTATTCTTGTAATTTTGTAGTATTCCTAACCTTTTAAAAGTTTTTAAGGATCAAACATTTCAAAGTGCCACCATTAAAATATTTTTACACATTTTTGATTTTTTATTTCAGTAAGAAAATGGTTTTATTAATTTTTATACAAATTTTGATCTCTATAGATCAAATTGTTTTAAAAATAAAAATAATCATTAAAAAATACAAAATGGTGGGTGTATGGGTACCGAAGGTGATTTGAAATTTTGAAATATTATATATTGTTTTTTACCCACAATCAATACCAAAAAATTTCCTCAGATATATATTTGTTATTTATTCTTAGGATATTACAGTGGACGATCAGTAATCAATACCGCTGAGGTACCTACCGTTTATTATGAAGCCTGAATCACGTATTTTTATTGCGGCTAAATGAATGCAAAATGTTCACTGGACGTGCTTAAGTGTGGTTGCAAAATCTCCACCTTCTAACGTGAACACCCTATGGTTCACCCTAGGCCTTGTATTTACTACAATACAATTAATTAAATATTGTATTCCATTCACATACATAGAATATCTTAGTAATCCAACATAATAGTCAAAAGAAATACTTTTCTTCGCACAGAGCCCATACACCCCATCCACCCATACACGTACAGTGGTATTAACCCACCCACCTTTACACGTACAGTGGTATTGACATTAAATTACTTGAGTGATAGTAGTTATATCGTTAATGTACAGTGGAAACAGTAATGGACCCAAAACAGAGCCCTGGGAACCCCTCGAGTGACAGGCCTCCCACAGGACGCATTGCCGTACGTCTCCAGACACTTATTGTGACAAGTGACAAATAAGATTGAACCCAATAAATCTGTGAAATCAACATCCTTGAATTTTAAAAGATAAAGCGAGTGATATACGCAATCAAAAGTCGTTGAGAAGCCAAACAATGCTAGAACAGGTCAATGCCTTTTATTCAAAGCAGATCGAATGTCCACGGTTATTTTTAAATGAGCACTTGTGATACCATGCGGAAGGCGGAAGTCGGACTGAATAAAATGACATTATATTCGCAATCATAATGTGTTGTAGGTAAAGTATGTTTCTGCGATGGACGTGCAATGGTGTTTTACCATCAACAGGGACACCTGACTTCTTAAAATGTTCTGGAATACTGCAAGCCTAACCGATAAAGAATCGTTGATTAATCTGAGAACCTTTTATGCAACTACTGAGTTGCTAGTTTCTCAAGATGGCCTTCAGCATATCAGACGCTGTCACAACAGTATAAGAGAACTGATGATGGCAAGGCACATTCCAAACAGCAGCAGCGAACTCTTTGAAATAGTCCTGAGCCCTGGTTACGTCAACAGGAACATTAACAAAGTAATTATTTATCACATTTCGATCCAGAGAAATAGGATGGATTATTGTAGATTCAATACAAGTTCTTTGACTTTGAACCACAAAGCTGTACTTTATTTATTTGAACAAAAGTTATATAAAACGGATTATTGTATAACAAAACTGCTGTTAAACTTTATTTCTTAGCCTTTTATAAGCAATCCAACCGTAAGTAGATTTGATCCGTTTAGGCCTCTGTATTCCGAATGTAGTATGTGATCTAGTAACCGGCTTGTAACTAACAGCTGGTAGTTATCGATGCGTATTTATCAAATAAAGTTATAATGCTTCAATGCGATTCGATGAGAATTCTTTCAACACCATTACCTGAGACAATTTCTTCCTATGCAACTGACTAAACATACACATGAATATTTATAAAATTAGTGCCCTTATTATTCCTATATGACTAAAATAATAGTAATAAAAAATGTCCATGTAATTTATCACCAGTATTCAACCAGTTTATTGAAGTAATCAATACCCAACAATGAAACAACAGTATAAATATAGTTTGAAATAGTCCATATTAAATTGAATGAAAATCTACAGTTAAATCGGTGTATAATTTAAAAAATGTGTGTAATTATAGTTATTATTATTGATATAATTTGTATAATAAATTATTGTATTGCATTCTATGTTGTCTCAAATTGACTGAACTTTCCTAAGTGTAGAAACAGGCAAACAAACGAGAGTTACATTTAAAAATATGATTACTGTGATCTTGGAAAATGTTACTTATGAAATCAATATGATTTGAATGTTCGACCCAAGCCTTAAATCTTCCGATTGCTTAGTCTTTCCCATTCCAAAAGTTGCAACCCATATTCTTTTCATTATTATCTTGAAGAAGCTATAACTCCGAACAATATATGGCACTTTTTCTAGGTAATGTTTTAATCCTCGTTCACGTCAATAGAACTTAATAAACGAATATAAAATTACTCCATTATATTTTGAAATTTAAATTAAATTTGTTTATGAATGCTAAGAACAATACGGTATAAAACAAGTGTACATACTTTTCTTATTTAAGAGTGTTCATGAGTCGTATACTTAACATCATACCACTCTTCACGTAGCGATTCTGTAGATATACCAAACCCATGTTTAAACAATTGCGTAAATAAATAAAACCATCAGTGTACCTAATGCTCAGTAGATATTAATGTTTTAGTCTATTCTGTTCCACTAATGGGAGTTCAGCAACTTGCCCGTTTGTAGTGTTCATCAACAGAAAGTCCAGTCTACGGTATGTGGATAGTTAAAATACGTTAGTACTATCTAGAGCTTTCTATTCAACCAAAGCGTTGTTTTACTTGTTACGTACTATCTCACCTGTTAGAAGTATTGTCGTCCCGGCTACTACGACGTGTGCTGGAGCCACTGCCGCTCCCAGTGTCGCGAGCCTGAGCACTACGGGCCAACAGAGGCCCTATGTCAGTTTTTTCCATAGCTTTAGGAGTAGTTCCTTTGGATGTTTTATCGTCCGACTCATCCTCGGTTTCGGTTTCTTCGCTGTCGGAACTCTCTGAGCTGGACTCGTCCTCGTCATCCTCGTCTACCTTCGCGGTGGTTGTCGGGGCGGTTGGGGTTGTTGGGGTAGAGGGTGTGCTCGTCGAGCCTGCACTCGCTCGATTGGCTGGAACACGTCCATTATTTACATATGCTGGAATCAACTAATGACAGAATAGTAGTAGCAAGTCTAATACCTTATTTCAAAAACTTGTATGTTTATGATTGAATTAATAATTTAAATCTACCGGTAAAACTTTAAGGAAGTTCTAAAAATGTATTGAGTAGTAAATAAGTGAAGTTATTCATTAGTTTTAAGTTACTAGTACTTAGTGTTATATTTCCTTTTTTTCAGGGTTTAGAATGAATTACTAATACTAGATTATGAGTGATCTGGTAGATATCTTCTGAATTATGTTTCAACTAAAATGTTCACTAAACACATGAAAAAGGAAAGTGTTATTATCATTTTGATAGTAAAGTAAAACTTATATAGTTACTTTATAAGAGATTTATAATTTAAACTATGACTGGAAAAAATAATATATGTATACATTTGGATCATGGTAAATATATCCAAATAACATTTCACATAAAAAAATTACTTAATTTTTTACTGTATTGGCCTAATTGGTTTAGAATGATAGATAGGTATTGTTTAGTACTACAAAGTGTTCAATCAAGTTTTAATTTGGAAATTAAACTAATTATCACATTTATTTTATATTTATAGTAAATTATTAAACCAGAGGCAACTTTTTTAGAATGAGTAATCAATACAAAATAAAACATATGAACATTTATTGTTACCTCAATAATAGACCTCAATAATAGACTACTGATCTTGAGACATAATTAAAATCTGAGTGCAAAAGCTAATGAAATTTTTGACTCATGTAACAGTTGGCAAATCCATATATACTAAATTAACACATTCGATTAAATTAAACATCCAGATTTTAACTATTACATGGCAAAATAAAGCGTTGAGATTTAAGTACTGACATATTATCTTACAAAATTACCTTATGAATGTCCTGATATGAGAATTTCGTCATATTATAAGGATATAATCTTAAATCTACGCAGCCAAATGTACAAAATAATATTTAAACAGTCTACTTTTATATCCTGTAACACTTTGATACTTTTAATGAGTAGGCCTATATTTTTATTATGCATTAATTGTAATGACATTTTTTTAATGCCTTCAGAATCCCTGACTCGTAACAGTGTAGAAAGATCATTTATGGTAGTATTATTGTGGTTTTACCTATATACTCGAATGGGAGTAAAAATATACTTTACAAAGTATCCTAATAGGAATACCTTTTTAAAATTGTAAACACAAGATTTATTTCCAAACTAAATTACCAAATTACCTACATATCTCACTATAAAATTACTCCCCCATATGTATGGCATACTGTGTCTTATACGACTCATAGTTCCCGCTTCCAGACTAACGATAAACTCTTACTATTTAGACAAGGTAATTTACATACTCTTGTGGCTGAACATCATGACAGCTTGGTTTTCTCTTTGAGGTCTTGAATGACTTGTCAACAGCTTTCTTGTACGAGTGACTTTAAATATCCGGATGTAAAATAATAACATACCATGCACACCTGAAAGAGGAAACACACTAGCCCCCCTGATACGACGTCCAGCCGCAAAAGTATGTTGTAGTGATAGAACAATTTACCAAACGCGATAGAGTGTGCAGGTCTGGCTGCAGATGGGCACCGTAAGACAGAGCATGATAAATCAGTAGAAGTTATGTAATTTAGACAATATATGTTGTTATGTTAATTTAGTGTGGAACATATTTTTTTGTGCACAATTCAAATTCAGAGTTATTGTTGAGACCCCCGTTAGGTGTGGCCACTGATTTATCATTTCATGGTCTTTTTCATATTTTTAGTTTCAGCTATAAAAATATATGCATTGCTATTTAATTTTGCAATAAAACTACATATATATTGGGGTAGTTTTGAATATTCTTACATACATCTTCATCTTCTGTCTAACTACCTGAATCTGCCAAATACTGCATTTGATTATTTTAAATGTAAAATATTCTGAAACACTTTAACCAGTCATACCACGTTAAAATATGTATGGTTAAATCAGGTTTTATTTAGTCCTATTTAAATTATTTGAAAAATTAAATTACCTAAATATTAAAATTAGGAACATTAAATCATATTATTTGAATGAAGAAAACGTAGTTATAGTTTGCTATGGCACTAATAATAATTAAATAATTGATGATGACTACATGCAATACAAAATTGGGACTTTTGATTTTTCTGTTGTAAGTTAGCTACGATAGTCGGCCAATGGAGAGTGGTGAATATATGCTTTTGGGAACAGCAGTAAATTGGAGATCAAGTTCAATATTCATCGTCGCTTCTCTCTTCAATATCAAATATCCGAATAAATTGTATACATGTTTGTAAATAAAGTGTTGTTTGTAACATTTTTTATACTGTTGGTAAAATAAATATAATCCTATTAAATATTTTTTTAATCATGGCAAAATTTTATTATTTGTTTTTTTAGATCACAGGTATATATTCAATGACATGTATTCCTCTGATGTTGGGCTACTATTTAGCATATTAAATTTAGCAGATATAAACTTAAGATCAATATTATATGTAATAACATTAAACATCGTCCCACGTACCAGTTAATTGTAACGTACCATCACCACTGTAATTGTATGGGTAGTAAAGTCATATTTTGATAGTACATATCCTTTATTGAAAATAGTGCGTAGTACTTTGTTCTTTCTGTTATCAAAATAGGTTCTCAATACAATGCCCGAACCTAGATGCGCTGCCATCACTGTAGTACTATAAGCCCGTTTAACGTTTTTCTACTAGCGGTTCTATAATCTAAAAGTCCTAGACAGAAAACCCGGTGATATCACCTACGACCGTGATATGAAAATAATAGGAAGCGGTATTTGGGCATTGGCTTTACTTAGTTACATAGTCGGCGAGGTGTAGTAATTAGCACTAATGTAATGCATTAATGAGGTAAACAGTCAGTTGCACTGTATATAACTCCCCATTGCGTTTATGATCGATCATTTCCAGATCGTATTAGCATAAAAACTGTATATTAATAACAGGTATTTATTTATATACCTCTAAGACATTTCACTATCTAATCGCGATCAAGACCACACGAAGGGTTATTAAATTACGGTTTATTTAAACACTATGTTAGTCATTTTTGAAAAATATTTTGCAATGTTTTAAAGTATATAAAGACTCTACTTTAGGATAAGGAAATATATAAGATACTATATTATCTATATGCTTTATTAAAGTATAATCTAGCACTATTTTAGGTATTTACATTTATTTTTAATTTAAAGGTTTTAAGTTTTGTAAATTATGAAATTGTTAAAATTCTTTTTTTAATGGTATTAGCATGATTCTGTCTATATAAAGCCATATTTACAGTTGATCACTGATTAAACAAACAAAGTCAAAGTAGCTTCATTATAAGTTAAACCATTAGAAAAATGTTAAATATTACTTTGCTCAGAGAAAACACAAATAAATTAGATCATATCGTGTATGTTTAGTCTTTTTTTATATGAATGAAAACATTTTAAGTGGATGCTCTTGTTAAATAGAAGCGTGTTACTTTTCGTTTTTACCACTTTTGGAGTTGGGGGGTAAAATGGCAGGCCGAGGCTACCCCCCTGTAGCCTATGGCCTGGGGGTTGGTGAGGTTACAGAGGGCCCTCCCCTTCCTCGTCACCTATACACCAAAAGGCATTGATAACTATCACTGTTCAGTCAATTATTTCGCTATAACAATTAATCAAATGTACATTGAAGATAATATTTCTTACGTATATTTCAAATAATAGTTTATTGTCATATGTTTGACAATATACTTTAAACAACCACTATTTATTACATTAGGTACGTATTTTAAGTTAGAAAAGTTGCATCCTACGTATTGAAAGATTTCATTTTAAACTTACCAAAGAACGTAAGATTTAGGTTAAAAACTCTTGATCAAATTTAAGGAAATAAATAGGATAGTGAGATGTCTAAAATTGCATATTTCGTCAGGGCGCTGAACATTTATTAAAAGACAATAAAAAGACATCTAAAAAGAGGTTCGTCTCTGACTAGTATGAGAGAAACCTCTATTTGTGGAATAAAACAAGTAAGCATTCATATGCATACTGGCTAAATTACAACCATTTCCCCTTGTAAAAGCTATAACTAAAGTCCTGTGCAACGTGAAATAGTGTAATTAGTAGAGCGTCAAGTATTTTTAATCATTGATTTAAAATGTTACAACATCAAAAGTTAAAGCCAATTCTGATGTAAAGAATTTGTACATAAATAAACATAATCGTGTGTACAGAGCAAAGGTAAAATCACAGTGAACTGATCTGTGTAACTATTTAAACTCACAACTGGTAAATTAACCTTTTATTTTAGGAAAACATCCCTCATAAGTGAAATAAAACTCTGAACTTAGAATAATCTTATGTAGAACATCACACTAGGTGTGGGATAGCAAGAGAATGTGATAGCTAAAAAATTGAAGTGAATGATTTTTTTATTTTATGAATTATTTTGCAGCCCATAAAAGTGGTATAGTATAAAAAGCATACTAAAAAAGTTTGCAGCTCTTTTTTAAGCTTGGATACATGGTATTTTAGAATAAAAATATTAAGTATACTATTAGACGTTTTCAAAGTATTTATAATGGCTATTAACATTTTATGGTACCAATTATGGTGGGATAATAGGTTCCCCAATGGATGGATGGTAATGTAAAATAACAATAATATGTATAACAACTATTTAACACTTAAAATATTAGATGAAATTAAATCTTACTTGTTTATTTAAATATGCTTAAACTAACATTATTATAACATTAAATTACATATATATTTTCAGTAATAACTGGCCTGTTTCTATCTCGGCGATACAAACTAAATATGTGTTATTATTCATTATTAAGATTTGGGCGAATATGAGGGGCGAATGAGTGTTATGAGTGTAGATGAACGAGTGAAGTCATTGTTACTAACAAAGGTCCACTGTTTTCCAGAAATAGCTATTTATTAACAGCCGAAAAGCTGGGTCAACTAAGGGACTTACAACTTTACGTGGAATCCGAACCACGTAGTGTTGGTCTGATTTTCAACTAACTGGCAAGCCTTATACTCAGTTCTCTGCCCTACAACACAACATCTCCCTGTAAGTTCATCCAACATGGACACCCGAAATTTCTCAAGTAGTGTCCACGTCGATAGCAACCATTAGGCTGACGTGTCGGTACTAAAAGCACCAAGCATGTAACCTATCGCCTACAATCTCCTCAACACTTTGTCCCCAAGTAGCTGGGTTACACCACTGCACTACCAGTGCTACTGGTATAATGGTATAATATATATATAATTAATAGATAACTATTGATAATGTATTAAATATTTATTTAATTTAACATAATACAGACCACCATTACAACATAAGTACATTGCTTTTCCAATAATTTAATTATATTTTCATTAGTATTTACTATTTGATCACATATATAATCAATAAAAAGATCCCGTTTCACAAACAGGGCATTTTGGTCCTGTCAAAGGCTAAGCCTGTTCCTTCAGGCTATACACTCGTACGGTAATTGCTCACTCGTTGTCCCTGGGGACTTGAATGGAACTGACAGTCATTATGTGTGTACACAGCAAGCCTATATCGGAAATAATAAAATCGTCCTTGCATCACCTATAAACTACAGCACTGGAAAAGGATGAGTATAATAATATCCATCTTTAATAATTATCAAATAGAAGTAAGTGATTTATTTTATGAGAGCTATTACTTTTATTATGACATTACCTAACAGGTTATTTTATATTTTCGTAATATGAACTGTAAATATATGAGAAAATAACATGTCAAATTAAAGTTACATACCTCCTGAACTATAGTTTAAATTATCCTGATTTTTTTAATCCTACGGAAGCAAGTAGGTGTTCTTCTATAACTGCATTTTAATATTGAACATATGATTACTTTTTTATTATAATTACTTTAATATACTTCATAAAATCCTTAACACGTGAAAATTCACCAAAAAGATAACTTTTACAATCATTCCTATTTCGTAAGCTTAAGCGGCTGGAGTCATTATTAACAACTAGTTCTTCTGGTGTCAACCGCGTCAAAGGACTATTTACAATATATACAGTTCCAGACGTTTCGCCCATGCTACGATGTGGCATCCTCAGTGGTTAGGCTGAGACTGAAGGTCAGCTGTCGCTCTGCCCAATATATAGCGATGGCGCAGCTGTCAAGTGTCACGTAGGCCAACTGACCCGAGTCTGAGGTCACGTACGCACTTCCACGTAAGCTATAATATTTTTAACTTCTTAAGAACTTAAAACATGGAAGGGACGCTCTGGGTGGGTTTTTACTTCTTCTGAATTCAATCCATCCCAACATAAAGTTCACCATGGAAGATCGAGAGGGGAAAACAACTGGCGTTCCTGGATGTTCTTACTACACGGAAGATAGATGGATCAATAGGCCATGCAGTATACCGCAAACCAACCCATACGAACAGATATCTGAATGCCGCCTCACATCACCATCCATCCCAGAAAAATTCTGTCATAAATACCCTTATAAACAGAGCAATCCACATATCGGACAAAGAAAGTTGGAATGAAGAAAAACACCTGCTAAAAACTACATTGAATTGTAATGGATATAACAAGATGGACATCAATAGGGCTTTCAAGAAACAAATATCTAAATTAAATAAAGAAGCTCAACCAATAGGAAACCAGCATACCAATAATAGTTCAGCCAATCAAGATGGAGGACAGCAATCGACCAATGCAAGAAAACCAATGGCGTATTTACCATATATCAAAGGAACAACAGACGAAATTGGAAGAATTTTAGAGAAGAATGACATCAAGACAATATTTAGGCCACCAAATAGAGTACAAGATTTACTTCCACCTTATAAAGATAAGATACCTCTATCTACGCCTGGCGTCTATGAAATACCATGTGACTGCGGTTCAGTTTATATAGGAGAAACGAAGAGACAAGTATCATCAAGACTAAAGGAGCATATAAGACATACTAAAAACAAAGATGTCGATAAGTCAGCAGTAGCAGAACATAGTGCCCTTACTAAACATGGAATTTTATTTGACAAGACCAAAGTATTGGCCAACATCCCGTTTTATTATCCAAGAAGAGTTAGGGAAGCCATTGAAATATACAAAAGAGGGGATAATTTTAACAAAGAAGATAGCATGAAGTTGCCAAGAACATGGGGGCCAGTTCTTAAGAAGTTAAAAATATTATAGCTTACGCGGAAGTGCGTACGTGACCTCAGACTCGGGTCAGTTGGCCTACGTGACACTTGACAGCTGCGCCATCGCTATATATTGGGCAGAGCGACAGCTGACCTTCAGTCTCAGCCTAACCACTGAGGATGCCACATCGTAGCATGGGCGAAACGTCTGGAACTGTATATATTGTAAATATTCCTTTGACGCGGTTGACACCGGAAGAACTAGTTGTTAATTTTACAATTATTGTTTAGTTTCTTCTATTTTATATATGTATTTTATATATAAAATAACATAAATTGGGTAGGATAAGCAATACTAGTTGATTCATTAAACTTTGAAAATCTATTAAAAAATAACCTCTTACTATCAAAACACATACAATATAAATTATGGAGCTCAAAGACGATTGAATAAGAAGAGTTTGTATGGCTGTATAGTTGTGTTTTGCAAGTCGTGTCTCCAATATATCTGTCAGCGATGTCCCAGAACTCGCTCTGCTACCAATTTTAGGCTAACCTGTTTGACCCAGGCTTTACTTAGATTGGTTGGCAAGGATTGCTGCAATTTCCCAGTTCGTTAACTTTAGTTACTCGGAGCTTTGTGACAGTACTACATATACGAACCCTCGGCTTGTAGCCTACTAAGGCTGCAAACGTATTTATTTCGTAGAACGTAGGTAAGGTTTTAACATATAGTGATTGTACTGTTTCCGCTATCATATATAGCAAAGTATATATCGGACTTTTAATAATATTTAGATGTCTGAACAAGCATTATATTCAGTTTATTAAAATAAAACTTGATTTCCAAAAAATAGTAAAGATTTTAAAGGCAATATTAATAAATATAATTAATTTGAACAAGATATTATCCTGTCTATGGTTAAAATTTTTTAATGCGGATTTTTTTTAATAAAGATATTTTTAAACAGTATTAGCTTGGATATATAATATAATTTTAAATAAATAAGTTTATTATAGGATATAATGAAAGAAAGAATGTTATAATCATGAAATTAGGTAGAGGAAACATTTCATTGTGTTATTCAACATGAAAATTACACTATTAAGTGAAAAGTTTCAAACTAGTATGTGTTTCTGTAATGCTTGCTTTATAATAGCAATTAATTATTTACTACTACGATTATTTACTTTACAATGTATTGTCTATTTTTGATTGAGTCATATCGTAAAACTTAGTTGAGTAAAAGTATTATTGGCATAACATTAATACATTAGGTGAATTAGTCAAATTTACAATCCAAAAATAAATCAAAGTTGTTTTTGGACCATCACCTAAGTTAAAACATTTACTTTAAGTATTTTAACAAATATATTTTGGGAATTTGTTATTGTATATTTGCAAGTCATAAAAATGATGTTCTTGTCATTGCGTTTAGTCTAACATTGATGTAATGTAAGCAATATTTTCTATATACATGATATAGATCGCTATAATAGGATTTATATTCTGACGGATAGTTCAACTGTTATTCATAAAAGTATTCAAACATACACAGTCTCATTTTACTATATACTTTCAGATCCGTGATGGTAATTTAAATTGCATTTTGAAGTAATATTAATTGTACATTAGTTAAATTAAGAAAAAGTGTTAATCACTCTCATTTAAAGGTTACCAATAAAAAATAATATCAGACACTGCAATCACATGCTCAAAAACCATGCAGTAAATACATGATATGAAATGTATATATGTCCTGTCCTTAGCTGGATTACCTCTAGACAGGAAATGGCTGACGAATGGTTTCCGGTCTTGCACCTTTGCTGGATCTGATTGTTGGAGGAACTTCTGCTTCACCTCTGCAGTAGAAAATACCGCTCCTGTGTGCATTTGTTTAGGAACTTCAGGGTCTTCTGTGGCAACATGGTCGTCCGGTGTCACCGGCTCCGTGTGCGAGGTGCAAGTAACAGACGCCTTGAGTCCTGTGCCAGGTAGGGGTGAGCACAAAGGCGGGAAAGGTGGAGTGTTCTGAGTATTATGGTTGAGGCTGTTAGTCTATTTGTGCAGGTATAAACTGTATGTTTAAGTATCAGGGGTTAGGAGACAACATGAATTTATTTAGATAAATGTTTCTAATATTAAAAGTGTTATTATTATAATTTCCTATTAACAATTACTGAAATTACTAAATAGGACGATAAATATTATTAGGTTGATTTTCTGGTGAAATATAAAAATGTAATGCATTATCATAAATTTAATAATCATGTCTCAACAATCATAAGAATTCATTTTATTGTATTTGAAGTGAATTTATAGATGT
Organism: Stictocephala bisonia; assembly: GCA_035578905.1. NCBI lineage: Eukaryota > Metazoa > Arthropoda > Insecta > Hemiptera > Membracidae > Stictocephala > Stictocephala bisonia. The sequence goes on along the minus strand of JAQJVL010000565.1, from coordinate 149,134 downwards.
GGCAATTTGATTTTTAGCATGAGACTCGTGGGTAAATACATCATAGACCAACACGTTTGTAACGTTTGAAACTTGTTACTCTTTCGTTTTAATTTTGGAGATTTATGTAAAAACTTTAACTTGTTCAAAGAAAAACAACTTAACAGTGATAAGCTTAAGATATATTATGATTGTGTGGATTAAGCGTTTCTTCTAAACATACTATGATATGCAAGTTTAATTTTTACAAAATAAGTACGATTCTTATACTGGGTATCGTCTTAAAAACGTATAGTAATGATTTTTTGTACAACGTTCGATAATCACTTTAATTTTAGGCATATTATTTTTGAACATAGATTAAATCAATTCAACATTATTTTTTCCCCTAAAAATATATGAAAATATTAGGAATTATTCACCAAGTAAAGTTTTGTGTGAACGTAAGTATGGGTAAAGGGCCTGTCAAGAGCCTGAAGTTTTAATTTTTAGAAAAAAAATCGTTAATATTATACTTGATTGAGAAGTAACCCCACAGTGTGATAACTCCTCAACACTTCAATCGTTCTACAAAAATCACCATGCACTAGCAGGATTGCATCGATCCACTAACGAACATGAGAATTTTACAGTCCTACAAATACTATAAAATTCACTATATTAAACCAGCCTTACATTTATCAACTAATGAAATTATTACACAACAAATCAACATTGTAGTATTCAACAATCTCTCTACAACAATCATGACGTATTAACACTCATACAATTATTGTACAGTCATACAAGTACGCCGATGACACGACTCTCCTCTTCAAATCAGTCATAAGTGAACTCTTAGAAATGCAATCGTTTGTTGATTTGAATAGTTGCGTTCAACATTTTAGAAAATTAAATTTAAATACCAATAGTTTAAAAACAAATTATCTGCAACTCTGTTTGAGACCCAAGACCTTAGCAAATAGTCCAGTAGTAATGGCAGACAACACCATCTTACGGGAGGTTGAGTCAGCAAAGTTCCTTGGGATATACTTTGATCGAAGTTTGACCTGGACTAGCCATGTGGGCCATGTTTGTGGCAAAGTTTCATCAGGTGTTTACGCCCTAAGAAAACTGTCAACGTTGTGTCCAACCAAAGTTCTTCTCATGGCCTAATTTAGTCTAATTAATTCCCACCTTACCTATGGAATCCAAGTATTCAATTCCTCCGAATGTTCAGACTGCAAAAAAAGCAGTACGTATTATATCAAAACTGAATTCTAGAGAGTTTTGTAAACCAGCCTTTATTGAGCTGATAAGACTAACTGCCCTGTCTCTACATCCTTGAAACTACGCTCCTCTGTATGACTAAGTGTCACCTTATGCGATGTAGTGACATACATACGTGCTGAACCAGAAACAGGGATAATTAGATAATTGGACAGCACAGAATGGCGATATACGAGCACTTACCGTCGCAGGTTAGTGCTACGTTTGTTAACAGCCTACCTGACTCAATGAAAAATGTTCCAGTGCCCCAGGCACTAAAAGTCAGACTGAAGAGTGTCTTGACTCAAACGACCTTCTAATCGATGGAGGGAGTTCCTCCAATACAACTGGGAGAGCGAATCTCGGCTCGGAGTAGGGACGAAAATTGCTAGAGTATGATGAGTGCTTGAATGAATATAGGAAGTGTATGTGTGAATGAGAGAATAAGTGTTGTGTTTCAAGTTTCATGTTTATATTTTTCTACTTTCATTCTTAGTACAATATGACGTTTTATATACAACGATTTGTTGTAAAACACAAGTAAAGATTTATTGTTATTATTTAACAAACATTTAACTCAACACCATCTCTGGAAATGTCCTGCAAGTAATCTTGACGTACAAAAGTAAATAAATAAAAAGCAATATGTCCATCCAATAAAGCCTCTTTCACATTACACGATTTCGTTCGTACGAAAAAATTTCATTCGCAAAATATTTTTTTGTTGACTGAAGAGAAAGATATGGGAACTTTCACATTGCACGATTCCCACACGGACACAATTTTTTTCCGTATAGCAGTCGTCAACTGCCACTAGAGCTCGTAGATTTCGTGTCATTGCTTGGGCTCAGTGGGCCATGGAATCAAATGGGCGGTTGCATACTACACATTTTTCTTCGTACGGACACTGACCCAGTTGAGCTTTGCGTGGCCATCCATATACAGTGGTTTTTCTTTTGTGATTTTGTTCAAAAGATGGATAGCATCGAAAATGACAAGTTGATTAATATTCTGAGTGACAATACTAAAGTTGATTCTTATAACGGAAACCAAATCACTAAAACAGTAAAACTTATATTCTTCTAATTTAAAAATTGTGTGCATTTATTATAATTTAAATAATTTGTGTCTACATGATATTATGATAAACATTTTAGCAACAAATCGATATTGTTTATTATTACTTGATCCTTATTAAATGTTCATAAATAATAATAGTTTACTGAGTTTATGAATATCCATTTAAATATTAACTATTCATATTTCAAAAGAAAACTTGAATCCATGAAAGCTGCAAAAATATCAATTTTTGTAGTAATTGACAACTTCAATCAACAAATTTAATCAAGGAACTTTAAATTTATTTAAATAACTACATTGCAAAGAATACAACATTATTTTTTTATTATTATCAAACTATAAATAGTATCTAATTTCCATCGGATGGAGTATTAATTAAAAGTATAAATATTTTATAATCCACCTCGTATGTTTAATTTACATAAAAGTATATATTTTTCTACAACGATAAAAAAACTACAATTGGATTATTTGTTTGCAATCAAATAATCCCAATAATAAATAATGAATGTTAAAAATTCAAACAACTACTTAGATGGAAGTCAAAACTCAACCGAGGGATCACCAGCCCTCACGCCTTTTCTGGACGGAAAAAATCGTGTAGTGTGAAAAACAACCAATAATGGAGAAAACTTGTACGAAATTATTTCGTACGAATGAAATCGTATAGTATTAATGAGACCTAACAGATATAGAACAAGCTCTACAACACTAACAGAGTTAAGCCAGCGTTCCATACATCCACTAACGGACGTACACGATAACTTTACAACTTAAACGATCGCCATGATTACTCTGCAGACCTCCAAAATACAACAAGTTCTACAACACTAACAGAGTTAAGCCAGCGTTCCATACATCCACTAACGGACGTACACGATAACTTTACAACTTAAACGATCGCCATGATTACTCTGCAGACCTCCAAAATACAACAAGTTCTACAACACTAACAGAGTTAAGCCAGCGTTCCATACATCCACTAACGGACGTAGACGATAACTTTACAACTTAAACGATCGCCATGATTACTCTGCAGACCTCCAAAATACAACAAGTTCTACAACACTAACAGAGTTAAGCCAGCGTTCCATACATCCACTAACGGACGTAGACGATAACTTTACAACTTAAACGATCGCCATGATTACTCTGCAGACCTCTAATATACAACAAGTTCTACAACACAAACAGAGTTAAGCCAGCGTTCCATACATCCACTAACGGACGTACACGATAACTTTCAAACTTAAACGATCGCCATGATTACTCTGCAGACCTCCAATATAGAACAAGCTCTACAACACTAACAGAGTCAAGCCAGCGTTCCATACATCCACTAACGGACGTACACGATAACTTTACAACTTAAACGATCGCCATGATTACTCTGCAGACCTCCAATATACAACAAGCTCTACAACACTAACAGAGTTAAGCCAGCGTTCCATACATCCACTAACGGACGTACACGATAACTTTACAACTTAAACGATCGCCATGATTACTCTGCAGACCTCCAATATAGAAGAAGCTCTACAACACTAACAGAGTTAAGCCAGCGTTCCATACATCCACTAACGGACGTACACGATAACTTTCAAACTTAAACGATCGCCATGATTACTCTGCAGACCTCCAATATAGAACAAGCTCTACAACACTAACAGAGTCAAGCCAGCGTTCCATACATCCACTAACGGACGTACACGATAACTTTCAAACTTAAACGATCGCCATGATTACTCTGCAGACCTCCAATATACAACAAGTTCTACAACACTAACAGAGGCAAGCCAGCGTTCCATACATCCACTAACGGACGTACACGATAACTTTACAACTTAAACGATCGCCATGATTACTCTGCAGACCTCCAATATAGAACAAGCTCTACAACACTAACAGAGTCAAGCCAGCGTTCCATACATCCACTAACGGACGTACACGATAACTTTACAACTTAAACGATCGCCATGATTACTCTGCAGACCTCCAATATAGAACAAGTTCTACAACACTAACAGAGTTAAGCCAGCGTTCTATACATCCACTAACGGACGTACACGATAACTTTACAACTTAAACGATCACCATGATTACTCTGCAGACCTCCAATATAGAACAAGTTCTACAACACTAACAGAGTTAAGCCAGCGTTCCATACATCCACTAACGGACGTACACGATAACTTTACAACTTAAACGATTGCCATGATTACTCTACAGACCTCCAATATAGAACAAGTTCTACAACACTAACAGAGTTAAGCCAGCGTTCCATACATCCACTAACGGACGTACACGATAACTTTACAACTTAAACGATCGCCATGATTACTCTACAGACCTCCAATATAGAACAAGCTCTACAACACTAACAGAGTTAAGCCAGCGTTCCATACCATCCACTAACGGACGTACACGATAACTTTACAACTTAAACGATCGCCATGATTACTCTACAGACCTCCAATACCACTATCACAATCTTGACGTAAAACCATCATCACATCTATCACATAAGCACTTCCTGTAACATCTTTGGAAAAATCATGACATCAACTCAAAATAATCTCACACACCAAAGCCCCAAATAATAAGGGAATACAGTAACTCTTACAGCTCTATAGACTGTATATAACGTCCTTGACACCAACATTCCAGAATAGGGAATGTGAGTAGTATTTGTTTTAATAACTGTTTAATATTCTTTAAAAAATATGATTTGTATTATCTTACATAATCTTTCAGTAGTGTAATAAACGTATTATATAATTAGGATGTACTTCCAAAAATATGCAGAAAATATACTCCTGCAATATGTGATATTTAAATAACTTATTTACTCTATAAAATTCATGTATCTATTGTAATATCACAAATTGTGAGCTTGTATTGAATAGAAAATAATAATTATTTGTCTGATAACTAATCATTCATCAGAGCGTCAAACGTTTTTTTAACGAAAAATAGCAGTTTATACAAAGTAGAGTATTTCATATATTTTTTATTTAAATCCTGTTCTTTGGATATTTATAATGATTTGTTGAGAAATAAAGATACATTTGACTTGAAATAAAAATGCAACATTTAAAAAATTATACGTTTTATGAAAAAAGGTATCCTTTTATTTAAATATTTTATTATGAATTTTGTGGCACTTAAAATTAATTCCTTATCATTATCTTAAGGATTAGTACCAGAATATAGTATAGTTAATAGTATTAGATTTGATGGTGTAAAATATGTTTGATGTGTGAAAATTAATGAATTTTGGATATTAATTAAATAAGAAAAATTGGTTTATGGCATTCTTGTTTAGCTTCAAAACTGTTCTAATAGAATGTTAGTATCTTTGTACTGATCGAATGTAATACCTAAATCAATAAATTCCAGAAAAAGTGGTTCTAAGCATTTATCTTTAGGTACTACAAACCTAAATTTTAAATACATTTATATGAACTTATGCCCATTTCAACTACTTACTAACGTACTTACTGTCACTGACAATACGTCCGCAGAGGAAGATCTTATATTGACATTCTTTCTTCCAATTGTAAAATAAATGTATGTAATTGTGTTTTTGGTGATAAAAACTTTTGTTCTCAAAAATTGGACACTGTCATCTGAAGTGAGCTGCTGTAAACTTCAAAAAAGTTTAACAGCTGCACAGAAACTGGCAGTGTTATGAAGAAGTTAACTCAAAGTTTATTCATGCAAGCTGTGATGATTTTAAGATATTAGCAAGCCGTTCTGCGAAATGGGACGAAAATGAGTTTTATCTCGGCTTAAATCCTTGAGTTTCATTTAGAAGTCCCCTGACCCTAATTAAGTTTAAGTAATTTTAAAAACTCGAGCAGTCTTAGTACAACACTTTAATTAAAAGACGCTTTTACGCTCCCTTAAACCGGAAAGGCAGAAAATACCTTAGCTGTGATATTTTACGCTTTATTACGGGGTCTTTATTTCTATTACTATTTTTTAAGGACAAATATTGTACGATTTACTTCACAATAATGCTTTTTTATACCTTTAAACACTTTCGTCGAAATATTATACATAATTTTACTTCCAAATTTGTTACTTCTTATAATTTTTATTTTGGAATATTGAACTATTCAAAGAGATGAAAAACTGAGCTTGGGTTTTTTTTTTATTTTTGTCAGAGTATTTTACATTATGTATTAATGTAAATTAGAAGTACTCGACGTTCTTGTCATATATTTTCTAATAGTATTAGTTTTCAAATTAACTGTTTTGAAATGCACACCCCGTTAAGGATGATTCCAGCTATATCCGAATTCACTCCTCTGTCAAACCAGTTTAGCTAGCAATAACGTCACCCCTAAGCTTCGCTTCATTACTTTTGACCCAGACTTTCCTTGGAAACACTTTACCCCATAAGATAAGTAGTTATCCCTAACATAAATTTGCTGTTTCAAGAATGATTTGAAGTTTCCTACTTAAACTTAGTATCCTTTATAATCCCTCTGGTCTGAGGATGGTAAACATGGTATACCAAATTTGACCACCACAATATTTTTACACTTTGTACTTATATTGTAATACATTTGGGTTTAGTGACGTTTACTTGTAACTAACTCGTAATATACTGATTAAGAAAATATTTTTGTATTTTTTATTTTTCGTTTAGATTGATTTTGTCTTATATTATCAAACGCACAGTATAAACAAACGCTTCAGGACTATTATAGCGTATGCTGGCAATATATTAACAATTGTTGCAAGTAAAAGTTAATAGTAAACATATCTATAAGTAAAATTTCTCAACAAATAGTACATCTGTTGATAGGCATATAAATATTACATACATTCTTACGCCCATCCAAACATACACACGGAGAGGGACAGACAGTCGTTGCACAAGGTACTTTCTTCAGGTTCTGGGGGTAAATATAAATTATATTCAGATTTTCAAAAATGTTGGTTTTTTATGTGTATTTAAATGAAAATAATATGTTAATTTGAACATTGTAATAATTATTTACCTCTTATACTAAAATCTTCTGTGGATTAACTCATTAAACTTATCATTACATCATAAAATTTACATAACATATACATAACTGGTGTTCTCTATTTCATTGTACATATCTGTTACAGTAAAGACTGTACACTCAAAATTTTCAAATAGTTTATTTATACTTAAGGATATATGTGAACAATATTTTTAGATAACATATAATTTTACACCAAATATAATTCAAAACAAATTATGTTAGGTACCGATAGCTGTGTATAGAGGGGAAAGCATACAGTAGTATGCTTTCCCCTCCATTGTAAAAAGAGGGGAAAGCAGGATTTCACTGAGATTCGATATCTTCATATTTCCTAAGTAATGTAAAATGTACTAGTACATTTTATATATATACATATATATTAAAGCTTGGAGCTTTATTAGAAAGCAATAAATAACAATAATATTGTTTACTATTAATTTTTTAGTAAAATAATTTACCTGAAAATTAATTTGATCATTTGTACAAAAGACAGGTATCTGTGTTTGCAGTGATAAAGATGAATATAATGTACATTTTATTCATTTCAGTTTTTACATTCCAAAATCATGTATGTTTGAACATTTACGTTGCAGAATCAGAAGGGGAGTTCCAACGAAGATTCTAATTGTGGTCTTTGAAGTCAAGACTTAAATTGTTGAAATTCAATACCTACTTAGGTAAATTGAATTTCAACATTTGCATATATATTGCTGTTTGTTGGCCGAGATGCGTGAGTTAGGACGTGTTTTTCTACTACAGTCAAAGACACGCTGGGTGTGATTTTCGATGTGGCCGATGCTACTGCTAGTAGGTGTGCATTCTTATCCACTTACAGGATGAAATTACTTTGACCCAGAGACAGAACAGTATTACCGCTTTGTTATGATGGGAATTAAGAGCAATGCACTTCTTGTGAGTGGTTGAATGAAGCAATAAACAATTATAAAGTAAATAATTGTTAATCTAAACACCTTAAAAATTAAATTGTTTAATTGATTGTATTGAGAGTTATTATTATTATTATTATTCTGTTATCTACATGCATTGTTGTAGAAGTATATTTCAACATCTTATTTTCAAACATGTATATTAATATTTAGTATCACTTAGTCCAGTTTACGTCTTCAACTTAAGCTATGTTTATTGTTAGTTTCATAATGATTGTAGTGAACCAAATGATACTTGCTAAGTGAATGACGCCCCTTTTTCCTCTCGAGAATGTACGTCATAAGTTCACATGTATTTATATCCTATAGCATTTTTTTGCTATCCAATAAATTTTAGAAAAAAAAGTTTCTATAGCTGTTCAGTACTTTAAGAAAATTTTCGTTACACTTCGATGTAAAGTTATTAATACATTGTATTTAAGAAAACAATTTAAATATTTTAATTGTTTGTATTTAATTTATTCCTACCATTCACATACATTAAGTGTAGAAAATAGTGATGATATGTTTGAGGAGTAAAAAAAGACAGACGAATGCTGTGTGCTATATTTTTTACTGACAATATACACCTAATACACAACGGTTAGTTATTATTTCACATAACATCTAAAGTACAAAGGACATATGTACATAATACTTATATCTAGGATTCTTAATGGTCCATTTTTTACTGTTCTTAATTTTGTAGAAAAGAGGTAATAATTTTTAAATGTAATATTTATTATTTAGTAGCTATGTTTTTTTATAACAACACATAAGGGTTTTTTTTAATAACAAGCTTTTATTAAGTGTTTTTACAATACAAGAGTGCAATAATTTTTTTAGCATTTTTTAAACCGTTTTTATAACAAGTAATTCATTAATTTTGATTTGTAACTGAATAAATATATTATATATGATATTAAATATGATGTAAGCAGTACTTTTTTACAAATACCTTACTTTTGCCATACTTAACAAGTGTAATTAAGAATGAAACAATAGTAATTAGTTTCCAAAAGTTTTAAATTATTGTAATGATATTTTCTTGAAATTGTGTGAATCTAGAATAGTCAGTTTTTAAGAATTATCTTTCAAAACATATGTGTTAAAAATTGTGTCCAGTTTATTTTCTTATCTTATGTTAAAATGTATGTTTGTTAATTAAAATCTCTGAATTTATGATCATATTTCAAGATTTTTCAGGGATTTTTCAAGAGAATCCATTCACTTCAAAAATGTGGATCTTACCAATGATATATTTAACTAAATAAATCAGTGTAACCTTTTTATTTTGAGTTAGGAAACAAATATAGTTAATTCTAGCAAAAAGTAGTACCGATATAAATTATTATATGGAAATATCTTGGCCTCAGAAACAATTCATTTATATCGCAAAGTTTCTGTTGACATAATTTTCAACTATTTTTTTCTTTCTTCATATATATTAAAATTTAAATTTATTCTACATATTGAAAAAACATCTTAAGTGTTTGCATGTTTGTCATAATTTTATTCTACCTATTTTAAATGTATATGAATTATTATAAATCAATTATTGAGAAACATAACAAGTGAAGGAAAAATGGTAATGGAATATGCAATGATAAGGGATGGTTTATAACAAGGTTACAGAGGAGAATACTTAGCTGACAATGGAACTGGCTACTTAGTAACCGTCTGTGATTCATACATTCCTGATAGTGTGTATTCCAATCCCCAGCAACATGTTGAAGAAGAAAAGTCCAAGCCTTACAGTGATAAGCAAGCAGATAAAAAAGCATATAACGATTGGCATGCATCCAATATTCATGGTTATTTGCTCAAACACGCTCTTTGGACTGATGCTTGTACCTGTTGTGGTGACATCAGAGGAAGCGGATGAACGTCTTGAACCTGTAGAGGGTGCTGACTTTGTGGCTGCTGCTGATTTCCGCTGAGCCTGTTGCAGGGAACTTACAGACGACGCATCGTCAGATTCAGCTTCACTAGATACCTTTCGATTAAGAAATGCGTGATAAGTAGTGACATATATTTGAAAAAGAGAGGTAATTATAAACAAGCCATTGGAATACCAGGTATTTCAGAGTCAGAAGTTTCGGTAATGTTTTAACTTCATTAAACAAATTTCAAACGTATTCAGTAAAAAGCATGTGGTTTAAAAATAAAATTATTATTGGCATAATTATAGAGCGAAAGTTAAAAACTTATTTATAGTATTTATTCTGGTAAAATAAGTGTTGTTAAATACGTTGTCAACATAAGCCTCTGCCTTATCCCTAAGTACAGCTCTTAATTGGCAATAAAAACGCCCATGTAGTAGTTTTGGAAATTAAATTCTTTGTTTAATGAATAATACGAATGTGTGTATGACATTTCTACAATTATTGATCATACTATAGATAAAATGTGACTCACTTTTCGACCAATATATATACCTATTATTTCATTTAATATTATGTTAATATACAAAGGTGGAATGACAGAACAGATCTCTCTAAATCTGTGTGATACATATATTAAATAATATTAATTAATGATTGTATGATAATCAAATGCCACTATACTTAGGTATTATATTACTTCATAAATATATTATTATCAAACACACTTACATCTTGTGATGGCTTTCTTGTAGGGCGTTCAGCAGAAGATCGAGATGACGCAGGTGATGAACCCTGACGATCATCTCTATCGTCATCTGACCTCCGGAGGGCAGATACGCGCTCAGCAGCAGGTCGGATTGGCTCTGGAACAGCTGATGCAGGCTCTCCAGGAGCGTTTTTCATCAACCTCTTAATCTTCGTCACTTCATCTTCTTCACTAACCTGTCGTTGAGCTGTAGCCACAGGCCTCTTGGGGGGTTGAAACTTTTGTACTGGGGGTGCTGCAGGAGGAGGGGGTTTATCTTTTTTTGTTTCAGAATCTTGTAACCTCTTCATAACCCTAGGGGAGTCATAAAGCCTTGTTATTCCACTAAGAGGACCCTTCGCTACATCCTCAGTGTCCAAAACCCGCTCTCTATCCTTAGGCTGAGGATGCCCTCCACCCTCTGTAAATCTAACTGACCGCCCTCCCTGTGTGTCTTCATCAGAGTCAGCTGCAGCGTGTCTGTTCATCCTAGCTCTTATCCTGGATCGGGCTGATGATCTGTTCCCTTCATTGTCATACGAAGTATCATGGTCTCCACCATATTCTCCTCTATCTCTATTTCTACCGTACCTTCCTCCCTCAAATTGGTCTCCAGTATTTCTCGCAGGTGGCCTCTCTCCAAACTTTCTACCTCCAAGAGGAGATACTCTTCCAGAATCAGATCCTTCGTATCCTCTATCATAACCCCTATCTTCCTGCTGTCTGAACTGAGTCAGCCTGTGATCACTTTTAGATCTCATCAATCCTGGACCGGGTGGCTGCAACATGCCTCCACTTGGCTGTCCAGCAGGGGGCATGAACTGATGTGGCATACTAATGGATAGGTCTCCGTATCCAGAGACGTGAAGAACTAGCTGGTTGGGGTCATGTGCCATTATGAATCTTACTTTTCTTGTGTAATCACCAGTTTCTGCTTCAAAGTTTCTGATGAATTCTACAGTTTTGAGGAATATTTCTTTGGCATCCATCAACTCGCAGTCATCCCATTCTATCTCTTCTGATTGCATGTGCTTATCTGCTAAATCACAGTTTGCTTGGATGTTTGATATTTCAGTCTCTAAATTTTCTTTGAGCGTATTAAGGTTTTTTAATTCAGTACCTAGGTATCGGTCCACTTCACCTCGTAGATATTCCGTGCGATCCTTTAAAGCTTTAGTCAATCTTCTGTATATCTCATCAACTTCTTCAGACACTGAGGTACAGTTTGTTTGTAATGCTAATGTGTTCTTCTCCACTATTGCTAGCATATCGTGTAGACGATGCATGGCTCTCCGAATCTAAACAAAATCCATAAATAATTGTACTTTTATTCGTTTTGGATGAATGCATATTTCATACTTAAAGTTAATGTATATAACCATTAATTCAATAGTAATTAAAATATTCAGTTAAGTAGAAAGCAAGTTAAAGTATTATTGTTATTTTAGTTAAATTAGATCAACCTGAAAGTAAAATATTAAAGATATAATCAAAAACCATAAATAAAGAAATACATTGTTACATTTCAGGAGTGATTGGGGTTGAAAGAATTACTATACGTAAACTAAGAGAACATATTTTAAGGCCTTATCTAAAGTAGCTATGTTTAGAGGGTATTAATTAAATTAAAAATGACTTTATTAAAGGGCAAAGTTAGGACTAAACAGTCCTCTCTATCGTGTAACCCCAAACGAACACAAACCATAAAACCCTTGGAAACTACAAAAAGGTACTATGGGGTTATTAATATTGCTTGTCTTAGTCTAGTAGAACAAAATATCTTTCTATCTTAGGATCAGTATGATTGTTCAAAATCTTAGGAGTCGATACATGTGGCCTAGAATGATACTAGCTTGTTCTTTGACCACTTTATAAAGTTCTAATACGTAAAAAATGTCCAAGACTGCATATATTTTTATAAAATAATGGATAGTGATCTTTTACTGATTGACTATATTCTATGACTTATTCGTTAGGTAGGAGTTTAAACTCTATTGTCTAGTTCAAAATAGTTCTACAAGGAACCAAAATATACTAAATATTATTTACTTTTACATGTACTTGTGTAGATTAACGAATATTAGCAAATGAAAAATAAACTTAATCCAATGAATTGCTAACGATTTAAGTTATGAATTACCAAATTAAGATCATGAAATAACAGTAAAGTAAAATGTATAGTTGAAATCTCTGTGAAGATCAGACAACAGGCATATTAGTGAAGCAAGTGTAACCAGCGAACTCATCGCGTCTACAGGTCGTCTCCCAACAACATTGTAAAGGATTGGTGAAGCAACTGTAACCAGCGAACTCATCGCGTTTACAGGTCGCCTTCCAACAACATTGTAAAGGATTGGTGAAGCAAGTGTAACCAGCGAACTCATCGCGTCTACAGGTCGTCTTCCAACAATATTGTAAAATGTATGGTTCATAGCACTCTGAAGATCAGACAACAGGCATATTGGTGAAGCGAGTGTAACCAGTGAACTCATCGCATCTACAGGTCGTCTTCCAACAACATTGTAAAGGATTGGTGAAGCAACTGTAACAAGCGAACTCATCGCGTCTACAGGTCGTCTCCCAACAACATTGTAAAGGATTGGTGAAGCAACTGTAACCAGCGAACTCATCACGTCTACAGGTCGTCTTCCAACAATATTGTAAAATGTATGGTTCATAGCACTCTGAAGATCAGACAACAGGCATATTGGTGAAGCGAGTGTAACCAGTATACTCATCGCGTCTACAGGTCGTCTTCCAACAACATTGTAAAATGTATGGTTCATAGCACTATGAAGATCAGACAACAGGCATATTGGTGAAGCAAGTGTAACCAGCGAACTCGTCACGACTACAGGTCATCTCCCAACAACATTGTAAAGGATTGGTGAAGCAAGTGTAACCAGTGAACTCATCTCGTCTACATTTCGTCTCCCAACAACATTGTAAAGGATTGGTGAAGCAAGTGTAACCAGGGAACTCATCACGTGTACAGGTCGTTTTCCAACAACATTGTAAAGGATTGGTAAAGCACGTGTAACCAGTGAACTCATCACGTCTACAGGTCGTCTCCCAACAACATTGTAAAGGATTGGTGAAGCAAGTGTAACCAGTGAACTCATCGCATCTACAGGTCGTCTTCCAACAACATTGTAAAGGATTGGTAAAGCAAGTGTAACCAGTGAACTCCTCACGTCTACAGGTCGTCTTCCAACAACATTTTAAAGGATTGGTGAAGCAAGTGTAACCAGTAAACTCATCACGCCTACAGGTCGTTTTCCAACAACATTGTAAAGGATTGGTGAAGCAAGTGTAACCAGTGAACTCATCACGTATACAGGTTGTCTCCCAACAACATTGTACAGGATTGGTGAAGCAAGTGTAACCAGTGAACTCATCACGTCTACAGGTCGTCTTCCAACAACATTGTGAAGGATTGGTAAAGCAAGTGTAACCAGTGAACACATCACGTCTACAGGTCATCTTCCAGCAACATTGTAAAGGATTGGTGAAGCAAGTGTAACTAGTGAACTCATCACGTCTACAGGTCGTCTTCCAACAACATTGTAAAGGATTGGTGAAGCAACTGTAACCAGCGAACTCATCGCGTCTACAGGTCGTCTCCCAACAACATTGTAAAGGATTGGTGAAGCAAGTGTAACCAGTGAACACATCACGTCTACAGGTCATCTTCCAACAACATTGTAAAGGATTGGTGAAGCAACTGTAACCAGCGAACTCATCGCGTCTACAGGTCGTCTCCCAACAACATTGTAAAGGATTGGTGAAGCAACTGTAACCAGCGAACTCATCACGTCTACAGGTCGTCTTCCAACATTATTGTAAAATGTATGGTTCATAGCACTCTGAAGATCAGACAACAGGCATATTGGTGAAGCGAGTGTAACCAGTATACTCATCGCGTCTACAGGTCGTCTTCCAACAACATTGTAAAATGTATGGTTCATAGCACTATGAAGATCAGACAACAGGCATATTGGTGAAGCAAGTGTAACTAGCGAACTCGTCACGACTACAGGTCGTCTCCCAACAACATTGTAAAGGATTGGTGAAGCAAGTGTAACCAGTGAACTCATCTCGTCTACAGGTCGTCTCCCAACAACATTGTAAAGGATTGATGAAGCAAGTGTAACCAGTGAACTCATCTCGTCTACATTTCGTCTCCCAACAACATTGTAAAGGATTGGTGAAGCAAGTGTAACCAGCCAACTCATCGGGTCTACAGGTCGTCTCCCAACAACATTGTAAAGGATTGGTGAAGCAAGTGTAACCAGGGAACTCATCACGTCTACAGGTCATCTTCCAACAACATTGTAAAGGATTGGTAAAGCACGTGTAACCAGTGAACTCATCACGTCTACAGGTTGTCTCCCAACAACATTGTAAAGGATTGGTGAAGCAAGTGTAACCAGTGAACTCATCGCATCTACAGGTCGTCTTCCAACAACATTGTAAAGGATTGATAAAGCAAGTGTAACCAGTGAACTCATCACGTCTACAGGTCGTCTCCCAACAACATTGTAAAGGATTGGTGAAGCAAGTGTAACCAGCGAACTCATCACGTCTACAGGTCGTCTTCCAACAACATTTTAAAGGATTGGTGAAGCAAGTGTAACCAGTGAACTCATCACGTCTACAGGTCGTTTTCCAACAACATTGTAAAGGATTGGTGAAGCAAGTGTAACCAGTGAACTCATCACGTGTACAGGTTGTCTTCCAACAACATTGTACAGGATTGGTGAAGCAAGTGTAACCAGTGAACTCATCACGTCTACAGGTCGTCTTCCAACAACATTGTGAAGGATTGGTGAAGCAAGTGTAACCAGTGAACTCCTCACGTCTACAGGTCGTCTTCCAACAACAGTGTAAAGGATTGGTGAAGCAAGTGTGACCAGCGAACTCATCACGTCTACAGGTCGTCTTCCAACAACATCGTCAAGGATTGGTGAAGCAAGTGTAACCAGGGTACTCATCACGTCTACAGGTCGTCTTCCAACAACATTGTAAATGATTGGTGAAGCAAGTATAACCAGGGAACTCATCACGTCTACAGGTCGTCTTCCAACAACATTGTAAAGGATTGGTGAAGCAAGTGTAACCAGGGAACTCATTACGTCTACAGGTCGTCTTCCAACAACATTGTAAAGGATAACTATCTACGTTAGCAATCTTTCAGTTTTGATTGGTGTATTCATTAGTGTGGGGGGGTGGGGGAAGAAACGCTCTTACGCACTCTGTCAGTAGTGTTATAAAGAGTAGTAAAATTGTTAGTAATGTAAGTAACATGGGTCGTCAGGACAACTAGATGTTATAAACGGAAATATAATGTGAGTAACATGGGTCGTCAGGACAACTAGATGTTGTAAACGGAAATATAATGTGAGTAACATGGGTCGTTAGGACAACTCTATGTTATAAATGGAAATATAATGTGAGTAACATGGGTCATCAGGACAACTATATGTTATAAACGGAAATACAATGTGAGTAACATGGGTCGTCAGGACAACTAGATGTTATAAACGGAAATATAATGTGAGTAACATGGGTCGTCAGGACAACTAGATATTATAAATGGACATATAATGTGAGTAACATGGGTCGTCAGGACAACTAGATGTTATAAATGGAAATATAATGTGAGTAACATGGGTCGTCTGGACAAAAAGATGTTATAAACGGAAATATAATGTGAGTAACATGGGTCGTCAGGACAACTATATATTATAAACGGAAATATAATGTGAGTAACATGGGTCGTCAGGACAACTATATGTTATAAACGGAAATATAATGTGAGTAACATGGGTCGTCAGGACAACTAGATGTTATAAACGGAAATATAATGTGAGTAACATGGGTCGTCAGGACAACTATATGTTATAAACGGAAATATAATGAAATGAAATGAAATGAAAAAATTTTTGAAATGAAAAAAATATTTATTTCCAAAGCAATTAAAACATTTAAATCAAGTTACTCTCAGTTAATAATACAACGAAATCACAAATAACAAAATCCAGTATTTAAAAAAAAACATTAAAGCTAAACAAACCCTCTTATATATGAAAACATAAACTACTCTTAAATTATGTAATAAACAATACAACATTCAGAAAATTATAATATTTAGTGAATATATTTAATTATTAAACAAAGAAGGCTATTCAGTACACTACAACATGAGAGTTGCTATGGAAATAATACAAACACACTAGGGAAATTCAATCCCTGTCAGTGTGCCGGAGCATCAGAAGAACTTAATTTGAACAAGAATAATCTAATAATAAACAAGAACAAACAAGAAAAAGCTAAAAATATATTCCAAAGGTTATTCGAGACACTATTGATCAATATAGAATAAATTATGCAAATCATTATCAGGAAGATACATTAACCATTTTTTCAACGTAGTTTTAAAGATTGATAAGGAGACCACACGAATAATATTAAAAGGTAATTCGTTGTAGAATTTAGGACCCAGGAAAATAAATGTCTTTTGAAAAAAAGATGTTGTTGCTCTAGGAGTTCTTATTTGATTTGCATGCCTAGTATTTGGATAATTTAAAAGATCGATTACTACACCTAGGTTGCCACTAACTTTAAAAAACAAAAGCAATACTTTAAAAACAAACATATTTCTGAGTGGCAGGATCTGCAATTTAGAAAAACATGGTCTTGACTGAGCCCTTCTATTTTGTCTACATATTGTTTTAATAAAAGATTTTTGTATTTTAATTAAAGGCTGAATATAACTTGTAAACGTACTACCCCAACATGATATCCCGTTATTAAGCCTAGCATGTACAAAAGCATAATAAATCTGTCTAAGAACAATATCAGGACACATAGTACGAAGATAATAAAATTTACTAAGGAAAACAATAAGCATATTTTTAATTGACTTAATATGTTCTCTCCAATTTAATTTGTCGTCAACTAACAGCCCAAGATATTTCACACAATTGGTTTGAGAAAAACAACCACAATTACAAACTATGTCATCACAGTCAAGTGTATGAAACATAATACTACTATCAAATACAAAGCTTCGAGATAGCGAAAAATTTACTATAAAAGATTTACTAACATTTAAATTTAACCTATTGCATGAAAACCATAATTAAATCAGTTTAACATCATGTTCAATATTATATAATGTGAGTAACATGGGTCGTCAGGACAACTAGATGTTATAAACGGAAATATAATGTGAGTAACATGGGTCGTCAGGACAACTATATGTTATAAACGGAAATATAATGTGAGTAACATGGGTCGTCAGGACAACTATATGTTACAAACGGAAATATAATGTGAGTAACATGGGTCGTCAGGACAACTAGATGTTATAAACGGAAATATAATGTGAGTAACATGGGTCGTCAGGACAAGTAGATATTATAAACGGAAATATAATGTGAGTAACATGGGTCGTCAGGACAACTAGATGTTATAAACGGAAATATAATGTGAGTAACATGGGTCGTCAGGACAACTAGATGTTATAAACGGAAATATAATGTGAGTAACATGGGTCGTCAGGACAACTAGATGTTATAAATGGAAATATCATCAATATTATTTATATATGTTTTTAATGTTGTGTGATTATTTTTAAGCTCTGAGGGTCACAGATACATATAATTTTTTTTTTTTTTTCATGAATGGTACTAAATCCTTGGTCTAGTATTAATCAGTTTACATAATAAAGCTATCAGTTAAATGTTCTTAACAAAATTATTTATATTTTTTATGTTGTAAACAAAAAAATTTAACTATCGTAATATTATTAGGTTAGGTTAAATTAGGTGTATTGGCTCAATTGTATATATTTTACAACTACGTGATTATTGGTTTTTTTTTTTTTTTATATTTGATTACTAAAGTAATATTTTGATAATATAAAATAATGAGTATTAGTTGCATTAAAAATCATCAGCCAAATATCTTCTATCTTCGCACGTTAACTACATTGGGTGTTACCACTGCTTCTGATTATATTCTGTGGAGGTTTATAAAAGGACAATTTTTAATAACTAAGATTTAATAAAACGTTAGTTATTAACAAAACGTAATTGAATCAATACGTAGCCTATAATATTCAAACTTAACAAAATTAAGTAATATCTTACTTATAACTAAAGCGTCTGGAAACGACCGTTTCAAGGTGTTATTTACAATAATTACATGACCTGCATGTTGTGATGAGGTATCATGAGTGGTGTCTCAGAGATACCACTGAGTATGCCACATCACAGTATGGGCGAAACGTGTTGGTGAGTTAAAATATATTGTAGATAACACCTTGACGTGATCGTTATCGGAAGCTTTAGTTATTAGGAATAATCCCGGCCGCTTAAGCTACGAAATAAGATGTAATACCTTTTTTATAGCCTAAACGTCCTGTTTTTGTGGCAATAGGCCGATTATTTGGCAACCAAAATGTACGGTTTTAATGCAATTATAACATTTTATTCACGGTTATTGACTATCCAAAATGCAAGAAGATTGTGTTAAGTTTAGTATTTATAATCTATACATTATTTGTGGTAAAGTGGGATT
Organism: Stictocephala bisonia; assembly: GCA_035578905.1. Lineage (NCBI taxonomy): Eukaryota > Metazoa > Arthropoda > Insecta > Hemiptera > Membracidae > Stictocephala > Stictocephala bisonia. The sequence goes on along the minus strand of JAQJVL010000565.1, from coordinate 129,660 downwards.
ATCGCATATTCCAAGGTAATACAGGTTATATTAAGTTCCATATTACCTATTCTTTTCAAGGTTGTATTACTGTTAATCACAAAGCTGATTGTATTTCAATGGATGCTATGAACAATATATATGGAGGCTTGATATCCCTATATTTGAGGGGACAATTCCCTAGATTTAAAAAAATTCCCTAGACCTATAAATCGTGGAATTCACTTCAGTGCACGTTCATAAAAACTTCAATAATGCTGTAAACATTTCATAAAAATAGTTTTTATACAGTCGTTACTAAGTAGACTATAAAAACAACCTAAACTATGCAAAATAATTTTCAAAAAAACGTTCCAGTCTGAAATGTCACTAACCTATGAAGGTGTTTTGTTACAACCACTATTAGTCGGTTGGCTGGACACACATTCCTACTTCTGAGGGCCTGTCCTGTAGAAACATGAAACCACTCCCTCGACATGTTCCTTACAAAGATCATCTCCAAGACCACAGACGAACTTGTCTTAATTAGTCCTCCGGATATAGCAAATACATCGATAACTTCTAAGGTCATTTTATAAATAAGATATACCACACTAACTGATAAAGCCTTTAGTATTAATGATACATAACGTGTATTGCTTTAATATATCATAACAAGTATAAATGTTGGTATAGGTCGGTGAATATCATTATGTGTATGCAAACGATTATTGGAGGTTGTCGAATGCATCTTCTTAGAGATGCATATAAAATGTTTTACCCAGATTCATCGACCAAAATTGGAATATAAAACGTTATTACATTACTTTAAATAATAATTTGTTTTCAGACAAACTTGAGCACTTACCCATACCACTTTAGTAATACTATAGTATTGCTTGTATGGTATGGGTACATACAAGTAGGCTATATGTTTTTATACCCATACATATAAGGTACACTTGTAGGTATGGGTATAAAAACTATAGTAAAGTTGTTATAGTTTTAATTCACTCCCACACACTTTGACATAAACAAAGTATAATACAAGATATATCAATAGCCAAAAATATACATGAAAATTCACAACCGTCCTTCCTTCATAAAACAAGAAGCACATGCTATCGGTCACTCAACACGCATCGCTGTAAACTAATGCTTGAGGTTATTCTGTGGAACGTAATGAAAGGAGCATCTGCTAGCCACGCCATGTGGTTTTGTGCAGAGACGCTTCAGCAGAGTGCAGGTCTACAAATTTACTTTGGTTTGACAGTGTATAAGACAAATGCTACATCATATTGTGTCCAGCCTAACAGGGAAGGCGGATTTCTGTACACAACCCTTTTGAAGAGTATTAAATCAAGTAAATGGCTCTTGGAGATCTATAGAGGAATCCTGTAGCAAGTATTTATCAAATATAGCTGGACACAAACGTATCCTTGCCTACCTGATTGTTGATCCTAGTGATCTCCCGACGTAAGATGTCCATGTGAGCCCCCTTGCAGTCAGCGCAGATCTCTTTGTCGCAATGTACACAGTGGCCACAGTACGCTTTCTCAGAACACACCCCACAGCGCTTCATCACCTGCCCACTGGTCGGGTCCGGCAGCTCGCCTGTGATCTCGATGTGCAGTTCCAAGAACCGCTGCAGAGTTACGTTGGTCGGGAACCCCTGTACCCCTTGATAGGGAATGCGGTGTTCGGCTCGACATTCTGGGCATTTCACCTGTACAGTTGGAGGATACCCCTTAGTTAATTTAGCTCTAAAGTGGTCACAACTTTGTTTTACTCATCCATACGACGTTTAGCAACTTAATACATCTCCAAAATTGTACGTTTCCCTGTAGAATAATGATTGGTGAACAATACAAACTTTCTGTATTTGGAATATGGATGGGTTTATAATTGTTCAGTTAGTCAAAGGTATCACTAGTAAAAGATTATAGAAGGAGGTTCTAGCGTATGTTTATTTAGAAATAAGAAGTGTCAAAAATGCTCTTTAGGAAACGTACTCATTTGGATAACACGTACTTTTTTATTATTATTATTATTATTATTTTTATTAAGTAGGCTCTTCATTGAAGTTTTTATTCAGGACACATGAACTAACAACTGCACATTGCAGTTATAGAGTAGATGTATTATTGCATGTACGTAATTTTAAATCTACAAGTATAATACTAATTTAATGTAAAATTAAAGCACAGCAAAATACCCATCTTAGACGTGAATCCAAATTAAAGTGAATCAATAGAGATATTTTAAAATGGTTTAAGGTTTAGATTTAGAACATACTATTTATAACTAGGACACATTTATGTTATAGTATCATTTAGTAGACGACTAACGTGTCACTCATTGGCAAGTAAAGCAGTTATTTAGTTTTCCCAATTAAAAAAGTAATATGATATTTTTGCATTTATACAAGAGACGGACTGTTTTTCATTCGTCAAATCTACTTAGAGTTTGTAATTATTCGCCCTTTTGAAGTTCAGTTGAGGTCTTTGTGGAAGCTGCAGGATTATTAACATCGGGAAACTAGTTCCAGTTTGCTTCGGTTTAATTTGTTTTTGTTTTGATGAATAATTCATTCAGTTTTTCTCTAATCCTTATAATATAGTACAAAGAGTTTAGTTGCAGTTAATTCAATTAACGCAAATATTTTACTTGAAAATAATATATGTTCTAAGATATATTATGTAGGGAAATATTTACACTAAATTTTCAACTATATTCCTTCGATTAGATTTAAATAAAAATTCATTGTTTTTTTGACACAATAAAAAGGTTGCCAAATTAGGTAACGTATAAACACTTATGATTTGTTTCTAAAATAATCAACATACTCTGGTATTTAAACACCAACTTTGTTTACAGTAAATAACAATATTTTTATTAGAAAAATAAAATGTTATTTTCATTTAAATAAACAAGATAATTTATGTTGCACAAGAACGTGATAACTAATAGGCTTGATTATTCAACAATTCTTGTTAATATCAAAACATTGGGAATAAAATGACTCTAGCAGGTGTTTGTAGTTAAACATAAATACATCAATTGAAGGACAGGACACAAGCAGGTGTATGTAGATATATATATATATATATATATATATATATATATAAATACATCAAGTGAAGAACATGACACAAGCAGGTGTATGTAGATATATATAAATACATCAAGTGAAGAACATGACACTAGCAGGTGTATGTAGATAAACATAAAGACATCAAGTGAAGAACGTGACACTAGCAGGTGTATGTAGGTATATATAAATACATCAAGTGAAGAACATGACACCAGCAGGTGTATGTAGATATATATAAATACATCAAGTGAAGAACATGACACTAGCAGGTGTATGTAGATATATATAAATACATCAAGTGAAGAACATGACACTAGCAGGTGTATGTAGATAAACATAAAGACATCAAGTGAAGAACGTGACACTAGCAGGTGTATGTAGGTATATATAAATACATCAAGTGAAGAACATGACACCAGCAGGTGTATGTAGATATATATAAATACATCAAGTGAAGAACATGACACTAGCAGGTGTATATTGGTATATATAAATACATCAAGTGAAGAACATGACACTAGCAGGTGTATGTAGATATATATAAATACATCAAGTGAAGAACATGACACTAGCAGGTGTATGTAGATATATATAAATACATCATGTGAAGAACATGACACAAGCAGGTGTATGTAGATATATATAAATACATCATGTGAAGAACATGACACAAGCAGGTGTATGTAGATATATAAATACATCAAGTGAAGAACATGACACTAGCAGGTGTATGTAGATATATATAAATACATCAAATGAATAACATGACACTAGCAGGTGTATGTAGATATATATAAATACATCAAGTGAAGAACATGACACTAGCAGGTGTATGTAGATATATATAAATACATCAAGTGAAGAACATGACACTAGCAGGTGTATGTAGATATATATAAATACATCATGTGAAGAACATGACACAAGCAGGTGTATGTAGATATATAAATACATCAAGTGAAGAACATGACACTAGCAGGGGTTTGTAGATAAACATAAAGACATCAAGTGAAGAACATGACACTAGCAGGGGTTTGTAGATAAACATAAAGACATCAAGTGAAGAACATGACACTAGCAGGGGTTTGTAGATAAACATAAAGACATCAAGTGAAGAACATGATACTAGCAGGGGTTTTTAGATAAACTTAAACATTTCAAGTGAAGGACATGACACAAGCAGGGTTTGTAGACATGACACTGTCTAATGTCGCTTTGGTTAACGTTTGCGTATGTGGAACACTTCCGGAGGAGTGGAATGAGCAGAGCCAAGGTTAAGGAACCGGTCTAGTATCGATCTGGACAAATCAGCTGATGGAGATGGGGGCATGCTTGCTTGTCCCGTTTTCTGTTTGCAGTGAGGACAATGGACAATGAAGCCAGTGCAGTGACAATAGACTGTGGTCTGGTGCTCTTGACCTATTGCCAAGTGACTGTTGGAAATGAATTAAATGTGTTATAGTAGTTTGTAAGATGGTAGTATAAGAGAGAAAATCTTTTTTGGAAATCTGGAAAAGGAAAATTTAGGGTAGATTTGGAAAATTCTTGTTAAGGTTAGAAAATCTCAAGTCCTTTTAGAGATGTGATGAAGATAGGGTTTCAAAAAAAATTCTTTTTGAAGGGGGAAAATAATGTAACAATTGTTAATTGTTGCATTATAATTAAATTAGAAATTTATTAGTTTCTACTACTAATTTATAAATTAGTATTTATAAAATGTTAAATTTCGTAAGAACTGAGAGGTTTAGGAGTTTGTTTTGTTTACAAAAGTTTTCGATATAAATTCTCCAAGTTTAGAGAACAATTCAGAATCTTCCCCTTTCAAATAAAAAAGTAGTTTTTCCCATATAAAATAGGTAAATAACCAGTATTTTCACGTTTGTTAATTTCCTGTCAATTTCATGCGACATGTTTTCTGACGGCAACATGTTTGGTGAGCCTTACCTGTTCAGATGTCCTGGTTTAGAGGGTTCTAATTGGTTGGTTTAGCTTCTAGAGTTAAAGAGGGGTTAAGTCCGTGGGTCGAAGCGTGCGGCCATTCGGTCAGTTTTGCAATAACTTTCTGAGTGTGACCACGTTCGATCCGCTTTCGAGTACACGGCGACTTGTACAGTTTCGGTTGTCCTTTACCGTTGCGGCAATTTTTGTCTGTAGTTCGCGTGTGAGTGAAAGTGTGAATGCCGGTCGAGCTTTTTTGTGGTCAATTTTGGATTCGAAAGCTCCAGGACAGCTACGTAAATAATTTTTTACAAGTTTTCTTTAGTTAGAGATTTTCAGTAGGGATTTAGTAGATAGGGTAAGATCCACCAAGCATGCGCGGTTAAATTTGTTTCTGGATTGAAGTCACTCTTCTAGTGACAAATTTTTAGTGTTTTGATTTTCTTTGTCTTTCTTTTTAAATTTTGTAAGTAAATGGAAAGATGTTTCAAGTCACTAAAAGCTGGTTATTTCTTTTGGTTCCAGATCTCCCGGAGGCAATTTTAGAAAAATTAGACAATTTTATAAAATTTAAGAAAATTCAATTTTAGACAATTTAATACAATTTTGAATTTTGAGTTTTTTTTTTATTTTAAAGAAATTTATTTAAAAAGTTAAATAAATAAAAAAAGGTTCTGGTCTGGATATTTCATCTATTATTTTGGAAGAGTTGTTTTAATTTATTTATGTTCTATTGAGTCAATAAAAAGAAGAGATTTTTATTTTCATTTTTATCATTATTTGTAGAAGAAAGCCATTTTATTTGTTGAAGTTATTTATAAGAAGATAAATAAAGAAACATTTTTATCATAGGAGAAGTCTTATTTTAATCTCTCATTTAAGTTTGTTCAACATATCAAAAATAAATAGTAGCTTTAATAAGGCTACAGGTTCAACCTAGAAGTTGTCTCAAACACTGGAGAGGAGCCCAGATAATGTATTACTAGATGTGAAGTCTCCAAAACACAAGTAGGTAAAAACTACATCATAATTGTGAACTAAACATACAAATATATACGTTTACACATACTATCTATCGTGCACCAAAATCTGACCCTTAACATGCTTTATATGTAACATTGTACGAATTTAAGTAAAATTACACTCTAAATCTATCAAAGTAATCAAATACAAATATAATGCCACATTAAATTTAAATTATTATTTCTATTATTTTTATAAACAAATACAGTAGTTACATTTTTATATTAAACTATAACTAAAGAATCAACTTTTAAAAAGCAATGTTTGTATATACATGTTACGTTCAAAGTTGTTTTTAGTCTGATTTTATTAATTTTACCATTGCAACTCATTATTTATTGTAATAAATGTGACAACTTCTCAGTGACAATAAATAATTTCTAATTCCCGTCTACTTCATTAAATATTGATGTATTCTTTACTATTATATAATGTAAGGTTAATATTGTATATATGTAATAAGTCAAGTATAATAGTAACAATATTGTTTGTTACACCTGTCTCCGAACGTAGTCGACCAGTCCGTCCATGCAGGGCTCCATACAGAAGGAGTGCTGACATGGCAGTAGCTTGGGGTTGCGGTATCTATCCAGGCAGATAGCGCAAGTCAGAAGCTGTTCGAACTGCTCCATTTCTTATAATCTGCAACATTTCATAACAAATTTACCTTAGTGATGAATATTATGAACCTTTTTATGAGCTGTTTATACCATCAAACTTATTAACAAAAATAATTGGTCCAGTTAATGTGTGTTTGAAAATGTATCCATTTTATAGTTAGGGTTTAAAAATGTAACAATGAAAATAGAAAACTCTATCTACTGTTGATATAAGCGTTCAACTATTGTTTAGACATCGATTATGTTATAATTAAATAGAACATTTTTAAAGAAAAATAACAGTCAACTATCTCTTTAATATTCCTTGTTACAACAAACAAATATTACACTCTGATAAAAACAAAGCTAATTTAGCTTTGTAGCCTGTAGAACATATAATTTTGAAATTAATTTTACAAGAGGATCATCACTAAAAACGTTTTGTTTTAAGAAGCTATACTTCACGGATGTGCAATGTATCTGGCGATGAAATTTACACGGATGAATTTATATTCCACCAAACTATGTATTCGGCAGTGTATTATATAGAACAGATAATCATACATAGAACAATATATTATTATTATATCTTTAATCAACTTTTAACTCTAAGTGTAATTGAAATGTTCGATTAAAAGTGCTTAACCAAACTTTTGGTTAAAATTATGTCGAAAATTATAAATTCCTCAATAAAAGGGTAGGTGAGTAAAATAAAGAAATTGGCTAGGCAATTTAATGCAGCTATATATAAACCCAGTAAATTTAATAAATACCTCGGACTATGAAAAAGTTCAATATTAAATTTGATAAGTTTTCTCAAATTTCCAACATAGTTTTGTTAGTAACATTAATTGTCAAGCTCTAATATTTATATATAAAGAAATATAATCATACAGTACATAGATAATACAATATTTTGTTTATTACCTGCAAATCTTTTAACACCAAAGAGTTATTAATAAATATAAAAATGTTGATTGACCATGAAAGCTTAAACCACCTTTCAAAAAAGTCATAACTGACTGAAATGAATAAAATTTATAGAACTACTTGATATTTTAATGTTTTATTAAAGGTTTCACATTTGTGAGGTTCATTAATAGGACCGAACGATACGAGTGTCATGCATGTAGATCTTGGCCGTGTCCCACCTCAGGGAAGCTAGAGACAACCATTTCATATTCTCAGTCATTTAAAACCATCGCAATCGTTTTCTTAGTGTTAGTTTACGTTTATTGGCATTTATTTATTTATTTTTTTTTTATAAATTAATTGAAACAATAAAGTAGAGCTACAATAACTAATCCGGCTCGCTCCCTTCGGTACATAAAAAAAATAATGCTTTAAAACTGTACTAAAAGGATTATCTACACACAATATAGCTCAAATAAATATAGCCAAACAAACGTTCAAACACCAACCTCACCCCTCTTTGGCTAATTTTCATAAATGGGTCGTTTAAAAAAGTAATATATCCGGAACTAATGAAAAAAACATAAACTGATTGAAAAACTATTCCATTAATTGTTATTTTATTTTTATGAATGAGTGGTTTTCATGTGAAGCCAGGTCACCAACTTAATTTTTGCAGTATCTCCCAAATTAATGCCCAGCGTACTGCAAAAGTAGCCAAACATACTGTTCAAACTATTTAACTAGTTTTAATCTTATAATGGTGATAGTTGATTGGAGCTAATGAACACAATGACTTTGTTTAACGATTTGTTACGTTTACTATACAAATGTAATGAACAACCCTCGGTGAGGCGGTGGCGAGATCGGCGTCTCCTTAGTTTTTTTTTTTTTTTTTTATCACAACATTTATTTTAAGTGCAAATTTACTTAATACTATTTGACACCTGTAAAAGAATTCTGGTGTCAACATAATAGAGATAAGCCTGCATTACACTGTGGTTAAGTACCTCTTAACATCACAGTTTGTTTACAGTTAAATTATATAAACATGTCCAATGTGGTAATATATTGCTATAGTAAGTGTAGTATATGTATGAGGCGTACATCAAGTACACTTATTCTATGCAGTTTTGTACAATAAATATATTTCACAAACGATTGTATACATTTACTTACACTTTTGATATAAGTATTAGTTAAAACATAATTTAACTAACGTATTAAAAATATCAATAGAAATTAAAGTGAAATACGTCAATACCGATAATACTAGTGACCAATATATTTGAAGCACCTTAAAGTTTTAAGCATAATATGTAAATAATTGAGCCGTGACAATATTTATAATTAATTTTAATGATATAGTCAGGATTTTATATTCTCAGACAGGTAAACATAAACTTTTTCGTGTGAAATTGATAAAAAAAGAAACTTTAACTGATTGTGAATGTAATATGTATCAGTACTAAACAATATACGCAGTAGTAGAAACAAGATAACGAATACTCTGATATCTTGAGGAGACAAGAGTCGGTCCTACAGCTGCAACAAGTCACCTAATTAACGTTATTACCAAACTTACCTCAATATAACGAGTACTGTGATCTCTTGAGGAGACAAGAGTCGGTCCTAAAGCTGCAACAAGTCATCTAATTAACGTTACTACCAAACTTTCCTCAAGATAACGAGTACTCTGATCTCTTGAGAAGACAAGAGTCGGTCCTACAGCTGCAACAAGTCACCTAATTAACGTTATTACCAAACTTGCCTCAAGATCTTGTTATTAAATTACACAAACTTCTACAGTCCACAGTTCACTAACTAGGTTTGTCTGTTTCTTTTCATCTCGAACTCTGCTTAGCTAAAAACTTTGACGTAATATTGAATTTTTTAGTGTCACTATATTTATCAACTCCTCGTAAATAAAGTGATGCTAAAAACGTTGCTACCAAACTTGCCTCAAGATAACGAGTACTCTGATATCTTGAGGAGACAAGAGTCGGTCCTACAGCTGCAACAAGTCACCTAATTAACGTTATTACCAAACTTGCCTCAAGATAACGAGTACTATGATATCTTGACGAGACAAGAGTCGGTCCTAAAGCTGCAACAAGTCATCTAATTAAATTTATTACCAAACTTGCCTTTAGATAACGAGTACTCTGATATCTTGACGAGACAAGAGATGGTCCTACAGCTGCAACAAGTCACCTAATTAAATGTATTACCAAACTTGCCTCAAGATAATGAGTACTCTGATATCTTGACGAGACAAGAGTCGGTCCTACAGCTGCAACTAGTCACCTAATTAATGTTATTACCAAATTTGCCTCAAGATAACGAGTACTCTGATATATTGAGGAGACAAGAGTCAGTCCTATAGCTGCAAAAAGTCACCTAATTAACGTTATTACCAAACTTGCCTTAAAATAACGAGTACTCTCTGATATCTTAAGGAGACAAGAGTCGGTCCTACAGCTGCAACAAGTCACCTAATTAACGTTATTACCAAACTTGCCTTAAAATAACGAGTACTCTCTGATATCTTGAGGAGACAAGAGTCAGTCCTATAGCTGCAAAAAGTCACCTAATTAACGTTATTACCAAACTTGCCTTAAAATAACGAGTACTCTCTGATATCTTGACGAGACAAGAGTCGGTCCTACAGCTGCAAAAAGTCACCTAATTAACGTTATTACCAAATTTGCCTCAAGATAACGAGTACTCTGATATATTGAGGAGACAAGAGTCAGTCCTATAGCTGCAAAAAGTCACCTAATTAACGTTATTACCAAACTTGCCTTAAAATAACGAGTACTCTGATATCTTGAGGAGACAAGAGTCGGTCCTACAGCTGCAACAAGTCACCTAATTAACGTTATTACCAAACTTGCCTCAAGATAACGAGTACTCTGATATCTTGAGGAGATAAGAGTCGGTCCTACAGCTGCAACAAGTCACCTAATTAACGTTATTACCAAACTTGCCTCAAGATAACGAGTACTCTGATATCTTGAGGAGATAAGAGTCGGTCCTACAGCTACAACAAGTCACCTAATTAACGTTATTACCAAACTTGCTTCAAGATAACGAGTACTCTGATATCTTGAGGAGATAAGAGTCGGTCCTACAGCTGCAACAAGTCACCTAATTACCGTTATTACCGAACTTGCCTCAAGATAACGAGTACTCTGATATCTTGAGGAGGCAAGAGTCGGTCCTACAGCTGCAACAAGTCACCTAATTAACGTTATTACCAAACTTGCCTCAAGATAACGAGTACTGTGATCTCTTGAGGAGACAAGAGTCGGTCCTACAGCTGCAACAAGTCACCTAATTAACGTTATTACCAAACTTGCCTCAAGATAACGAGTACTGTGATCTCTTGAGGAGACAAGAGTCGGTCCTACAGCTGCAACAAGTCACCTAATTAACGTTATTACCAAACTTGCCTCAAGATAACGAGTACTCTGATTTCTTGAGGAGGTATGAGTCAGTCCTACAGCTACAACAAGTCACCTAATTAACGTTATTATCGAACTTGCCTCAAGATAACGAGTACTCTGATATCTTGAGGAGATAAGAGTCGGTCCTACAGCTGCAACAAGTCACCTAATTAACGTTATTACCAAACTTGCCTCAAGATAACGAGTACTCTGATATCTTGAGGAGATAAGAGTCGGTCCTACAGCTACAACAAGTCACCTAATTAACGTTATTACCAAACTTGCTTCAAGATAACGAGTACTCTGATATCTTGAGGAGATAAGAGTCGGTCCTACAGCTGCAACAAGTCACCTAATTAACGTTATTACCGAACTTGCCTCAAGATCTTGTTATTAAATTACGCAAACTTCTACAGTCCACAGTTCACTAACTAGGTTTGTCTGTTTCTTTTTATCTCGAACTCTGCTTAGCTTAAAACTTTAACGTAATATTGAATTTTTTAGTGTCACTTTCTTTATCAACTCCTCGTAAATAAAGTGATGCTAAAAAATATTATTATATGGAATTTTCATACTTAAATAATACTAAACAATACATTTGGTCGTGGCTCAATGGCTATGTCTTCGGATTATGGAGAGCAATGTCCATGGTTCGAATCACCACTGAGCTAGTGGTCGGTACTTCACTCCTTGAATAAAGTTCACACACAGGTCTCTAGGCCCTTAAGAACTGGGGAGTAAAGTTTTAAACTAAATTATCACCCCCCCCCCCTCATAGACTTCTCTCTAAATAATAGCCATTAATAGTATGCTTCAATAAATATTGTTATTTACCATTTAAAATTTTAATAAATTGTTAAAGTAATTTTTTAAAAAGAGTATAGACAAAATAAGTGTAAAATATTTAATCTTTATTGCAGTGTGTTTATATAACGAAAACCACAATAATAGTTTTATTTTCGGTCCTTATTACAAACTTATTTTTAAGCACATTTTATTCAAACAGTTTATTTTATTTTAAAATATTGATATTTATGATGCAGTTGTATGACTAAGTAACAACTGTAATTTTTAAGAGTACGTTATTGTAATTATGTGCAAAAGCTAGCTGAATTCTTCCTAACATTTAACTTCAAGACCTACGTCTAGTTTTTAAACTTTACAAGCTTCTCTAATATATTTTATTTTTTATTTTCCATATCAGTATTTGCGTGCATACATAGAATACATAGTCATCCTTTACACGTATCATATACGTGAGTTATGTTACAGGAAACATATAACTTATATATTAAAATGATAGCTACTTTTCAAACATTTAAATTTAGAAATACTAACAATTATGACGTAAAATATTCCTTATTTACTAAGATATTTGATTAAATATAGTGATCTCACGTTAAAAGATAACATTATGTGTGTATATTTACTTAAAGATATATTGCCACATAAACCAAACAATGTGGACGATTCTGATGCAAAATTCCTAGTCTAATAAAATACAACTAAACGAATTAATCATTATAAACTGCAGTTACTGGCAAAATCCAAGCAAATATCATAGATGAAATAGAGTAGGAGGAATTTAAACTTTTGTACATATTATTAACTAATATTTCTAAACATGTATTTTGCATGTAATTAAGAATGTATTAAATGGATTAGAATATTCGTACTCATGTGATTCTCAAAGGGTTTCTATATACATAGCACAAAATTAACGGTAATGTTAAATATAAAGCCGCAGAGTTTTAAATTTAAATTATTTACTGCAGTAATAACTATACATGCTTTATTAATACATTACATTCATATTTAACTACTCCCTGTTTATATTATCACATGGAAACTGGGAGTAGTTAAATGCGATAATATAAACACTTATGTTGTCACATTTATGCTTTTACCCTTGTAATCACTTATGCTTTTATTCTAAGTGATTCACAAGATAAGGGATAAAACATCATATTTAAAAACATGGTCTAAGATGTATGCCAGATTCCTTAAAATTATTGTTACTAACTATATCCATAGTTATATAATTAGATAGTTAGTTATTTATTCTAATTTTGGTCAATTCGTGGCATTCGGCAGATACTATAAAACTCACTTAAATAAATATAATGTTTAATTTAAAACATGAGTTGGTATTACTTAAACATATTTACTCTAAATAAGATTTATCGTATATAAACCGAACTAGGAAGTATATAGTTTTACCAAAAACCTACAACTACGTTGCTTTATAAATACTTACATATTCTGAGGAGGATTATAACTAAAAAGCTTACCCGTATCTTACTCGATCCATTGTAAATGTCAAACAAATATAATTTTACAACCTCTATAACATGATAGCTTAAACCTTTTCAAGAAAATTATAACCATAAATAAGTTTCTTGTAACTTATTACAATTCAAATCATTTTTATTTTTTCAAAGCAAAGATCATTCTGTAAAAAATAACAAAGCTAAAATCAGTGCTAATACAATATTTAAATTCAATTATTTAGATCTTTCTGTGTCCCGATCTTCGTAAATCCTTGTTATATCAGAGAACAAGTTTCAGGCAGCAGACAAAAGACACCTGCTACAGCTTTAAATATTTATTCACAGTAGTAAAATCTAATGTGAATGATATTTCGGAAAAAGATGAATTTTCAACAATGAGGAAAGCAACTTTTTACGTGAATATAAATGATGGGATCGGTACTAAGTGTTTCGTAAGTTTGTTTGTAAACATTTAGTTTATACGGACTATAGTAGTGTAAATGTAAATGATGTAATGTAATAGTTTGGTTACTCAATTAGAGCTTTTACATTTTTATTCAGAATCAGTACTTAGTTCTACATTACATAATTTGTTTTAAGTGGTTCAAACGTAAAATGTTGTTTCTAAATATATTCGTAAATAAATGACTATTTGTAATTTGAGATATACAGATGTAAATGTTACACCAGGCCAAGTTGATTTTAACCAGCACAAATTGGATAGATAATTTTCTATGTAAACATTGAGATTCAATTTTCATATTAGTTGAAGATCACGTTTTAACTTGTTGAACACTGAACATTTTTGGAAAGTTATATACTTTTTCAAAATAACCGTATAAAAAAGTAAAAAATTACACCTAAATCACACAACACTTGTCGTTGTTATTCGAAATTCAAGTAATTAAACAAAACGCTAGGTGTTTGACGTAAGATAACAAAGTAAAAAAAAGGTCTTAAACTTAATATAACAAAGTAATATAACAAAACGTTAGGTGTTAAACTTAATATGACAAAGTAATATAACAAAACGTTGGGGTTAAACTTAATACTGCTTCCTCTAACGCATTCAACAAATTTTTTCACTGAAAATAAATTAAATGTATCATTAACGTCAACAGATATATTCAAGTTTGGTATCAATTATATTGCTTCGTAAACGCAGGGAATATGAAGTGATACAATACACACACACGTTAGTTGATTTATTCCTTGTTTGCAGTGTAGCCTCATCTAGAAATATATTGTATACCTGTAAGTAATATTACACAACACTAAATATAAAATCAGTAATATATTTTTGTGACAGTACATTTAGAAAAAATATTTAAAAGAGGGATTTGAGTTCAAAAGTGCCTATTTGTTTATCCATAATATAATTATACAAATATATATTTATATATATATATATATATATATATATATTTATATATATTCACACGATATGTAAAATATTTTATAGGCTCATTAAGTATTTGTGCTTCAACTTTGAGTTATAGTACAATTTGTAGTCGGTAGGAAATTAATTTGCTCGATAGCAAAGTTAGGGAAGTTGGAGATGACGGAAGCTTGCAGCCAGTCAGACAAGAAGCAGCTTGATTCAGCCCATTCTTGTCTAACAGTCAGCTGACTTGATCAACTTGTAAGAATGAACAGTGCTAGCTCTGCAGTCAGACCTTTATTGTGTCTTTAATTAATAACAGATCTAACTTAAACTTTTTTTTTTATCACAAAACATATTTTGGACTTTAATTGAATAAATGATTTTATTTTACAACGTTGTCAGTTCAATTATATAAATAAATTATCTTGTCTTATTTTTAATTAGAATTATTATATACCAACATTAGCGTACATAATGTACATATTTAACCCATGGGCCTATTTAATTTAAATAAAATACCGTTTGGTTTGAAAAAAATGTGCACTTATATTTGAATATTATAAGATCAAAGTCCGTTTTTTTTTTATTGACAAAGTAAATAACTGAAAAATAAATTAAGTATGACTTTTATTTATAGTATCCAAGCCCCTTCTTTTTATTAAAAACTTAAGAGGTATAAATATATATTTGTTTGAAATTATATGTAAAATTTACAAAATATAATCAATAGTTTACAAGTTAATCATGATTATCGTGAAACATTATTCTACTTGGTGACAAAAAAAATAAAAATTTACAACGTTTTGGATGTGGTAGTTTTTTTAATTCATTTACTTTTAGAACAATTACATTGAAATTGTTTCTAAATAGTACAATAATAATGTTGATATTCAATATGACAGGAGTGAGCTGCTCAAGACTCACGTCCCAGTTTGCACTGTGTGGTCACGCTCCTTACCAGGCATTCAGTAAGTTCGTTGCACAGAAATAGACTTATCTAGTTTTAAATGTTTTGTCATCAAATAAGTAAAACATTGTCTAGGTAGAATATTTTCGTCTGACAGATTCTCTAAGACACCAGTAGTGTATGTTTGCTTTTTTCTTGGCTTATATTTATTACAAGCCATAACATAACTAAAAATCACATAGTGATAATTAATACAGCTAAAGTGATAGTAAAAACAACAATAGTCTACGAAACAAACTAAATAAAACAGCACAACTGTTGATTTGTGTAACATTAGCTGTTGGGTGTAGAGAAGAGAAGGCAGTGGGCTGGGTAAAATTAGAGTCCGGTCATTTGTGACGTCACAGCTACTATTGGACTGAAGCCACAATGTGCGAGCCCCATGATTAGGCCGTGAGTTGGGAGGCCGTGGCCTGGATATGGTTGCGAATAAATTCCAACCATTGGTCTGCCTTGGCCCAAAAATAAGACAAAGTTAGACTGTTACAATGACTGACAAATTTCATTTACCAACATTGTTTGCTAGTTCTTACTATTACTCCAAGATGGGAGGAGGTAGAAAAATACAATTAATTATAAAGATTTTATTCACAGAAGTATATATATATATATATATAAAACTTGTTTTTACTAGTAATATTTTATGCAATATTACAAAACATTCTCTTACCAATACAAAGTTGGTGCAATAATAATGGCATGGGATTAAACATCTCCAAGTGTGCAGTTATCACTTTTAGTCGTACTCGAAACCAAATTATATCAGACTACACCTTGCATAGAATTCTTCAAAGATCTCGGTTTCATAGTATCGTCCTCATTCTCTTGCCATGAACATATACCCCATATATGTAATAAAGCCAACTCCTTGCTAGGATTCATACTAAGGATATCTAGAGATTTTCAGTTTACTTGTACTATCCTGGCACTATACAAGACACTTGTAAGACCTGTCCTGGAATATACCTCTGTGGTCTGGTCTCCTAATTACTTTCGCTATATTGACTCCATTAACAAAATACAAACCAGAGTAATACGATTAGTTGCCATGCGATATGGCTACCGATAATTAGAGGTCCCGATCAAAGAAATTATGATAATTTTCGGACTATCTTTATTGGAATCAAGAAGAATGTTGTCAGATCTAATTTTCCTTTACAAGCTGATCAACGGACAATTCCGTGGCTCAGAACTTCTATCATTACGTGTACCAAGGGAACAAGACTATCCGATACTCTTGCAAAAAGAAGTCAATCTACCGAATACGCTTACCACAGCTGCATTCCGCGACACCTGAGAGAAGGCAACAACCTTGATTCGGAAGTCCAGATATTTGATACATCAATATAAATCTTCAAAAAATAATTGTCTAAATTCATACAAGGCTAGATATAAGATTTTTCTATAAATAATAATGTTGATATGATCTATTTAATACACTACAACTGTAATGTTTGACATGTATTTTTGTTATATTACGTATTTATATATAATTAAAGTTGTAATTTTAGAACTAAATGAAAACAATAATTAGTTGTTAACTAATGTTGTAGCTAATGTTGTCAATTTGTTTGTAAAAAAATGGGAAACCATTGTTAAGAATAAATGAAAAAAATTTAAATAGCAATATGCATTTTCAAAACGTACATGCATTATCAACACAGTTTCTTGTAACATTATATGTAAATTAATCTCAATGTTTATTTAATAATAAAGGCAGCTTACGTGTACACATAAATATATATTGATGTGACTAATTGTAATGGAACATTATGAAACATATTTTACATCTTTAACATAATATTCTAAAAGTACTGTTATGTAGGTACCAATGTAAAACGCTACAGTTACTTGTAGCCATACACAATATTTTCCGGAAACAGCTGTAGAACCGGAAAGACATATTCGTGCCGGAAACAACACAAGAAGCCGGATATAGTTTTAGGAAGTTGGTGCTGAGGGAGAAAGTTCGTTAGCCCCCATTGTGACGGAGACAATGGTGCCCAAGCCAACTCCTTTCTCATTCCCACTCCAGACAATATGTTCTTTCACTTAATTTATTTCAAACTGACCGTTGTAAAGTGCTTTATTATTATTATTGTTTTTTTTTTTAGAAAAATATACCATAGTTATATTAATTGAAATATTTTTAATTCATATAATCATTAATTTTATGTAAGGCTAAAATGTATTTAAGCTAACATAATTAATATACGACTCAAATATATATATATATATTTATATGTTATTTTATAAAACCAAAATAAAAGATTTGAAAACTAATATGTACAAGTTTTTTTTTTTTTATATTTTTTAATTACGGTAAAAGTGTATCTTACAATGCTTCAAAATAGACTGTTAACCTCAAATTACTTTTACTTAACACACTTATCAACCTCATACTAAGCCAAATAATGCCAGTAGCAATATAAATGTAATGAATATAGTACATTAATAACAGGGTATCTGTATTAATTAGATATATTAATATGAATCTTCAAAAAATAGGTGTCTAAATTCATACAAAGCCAGATATAAGATGTTTCTGTTGAAATGCTCTATTTAATACAATACAACTGTAATGTATGACATGTATACATTACAGTCAAACATTTGTTTACATCATTTATAGGTGACTTTAAATATGCAGGTTAAGGCTAGGTTAGGTTAGGTTAAAATGCGCCTTTTTCTTCATTATAAGATTTACTGAATCACAGTTCATGTTTTGTTTCATTTCCATTCGTGGGGCTATTACTACAGAACAGTGGGGGTTCTGATCTAAAAAATACTCGAATATTTTCTACTTTTTAGATTAATAACAGGGTATCGAAAAATGTTACATCAGTAATATTGATTCTGTTTTAATAGACAACACTCATACGAACGCTACACATACAGTTAGACTAAACAAATAATTGTTATGGTTTTGAACAAATAACTAGTAAATAAATTATCTTATTAGTCAGTTTAATGAATATAGAAATGTATTATCGTAAACGTGTCAAAATATAATTAAAGTCAAAACAAATATACGTTTTTATTTAAGTTTGTTATACATTTTATATTTCTTGTTTTAATATATTTAAATTCAATGAAACGTTGTATGTGATACGATTTATAAACTACTTATTCTGTAACCTAACAAAAACTACAAATCATACAAATTAGAAATATCATAACTGGAAAGTGGATTAAGTGTATAAAAAATTGAATGACCATATTGAATCATATACAACAACACTTGAATTTAAAAGTCAACTGAGGATAAAGTGTCGGTTATAAATTGTGATATCAGGTTTGATAAGGAAGCAGTAAACTGTCTCTAAAGGAAATTACTTACAAGATTCGAATACAGGATATGAATAATATGACAGTTTGTTACCCATATCGGTGTTTCTAGTTGCGCTGCATTCCACTCAATCAAACTTCTAATTTCCCATCGCAATATTGAAGCCAACTTACTGATGTGCTGAATATAAAATAACCGTTTTATATCATTCGTGTAGGATAGATGACTGTGTTAGTAGAACTTTCTTTTTTTGAAAGCTATGAATAGGAATATATTATTATCAAACTAGTAGATAGTATCTATCAGATAATAATCAAAGAAATTCAGTAATAATAAATGCCCGTAAACGTAAATTTTAAATAAATATTCGTCCTTTATGTAATTTCATGTAATCCGAGCAGAACATATTTTAATATTCAGTTTGCCCTTTGACTAATATAACGGAATGTGGATTAGCTCTCGTATTTTAATACGTCGTTGGCTAGACATATTTAACTTAAATACTATTTTGAAAGTAAACTTCTATCAAAAGTATATATTTCTTTTCGATTCCACTAGTTGTATTTATAAACTGACCTTTTATTTACTTGAGTCATACAAATAAATAACGACTACAGTCAAACATTCGTTTACATCATTTATAGGTGACTTTAAATATGCAGGTTAGGGCTAGGTTAGGTTAGGTTAAAATGCGCCTTTTTCCTTCATTATAAGATTTACTAAATCACAGTTTATGTTTTGTTTTATTCCCATTCGTGAGGCTAATACTACAGAACAGTGGGGGTTCTGATCTAAAAATGACCCGAATATTTTCTACTTTTTAGATTATTCTGTAATGTTTGCAAATTACGCTTGTCATATTAGGAACGAATACCACCTGATTATTTAAGCTACTATTCAGTCAGAATTGAATTTTTATTAAATTATATTGACTATGTGACCCTTGAGTAAAATAGTTAAAATGTATTACGAACCCTGACATTTTCAAAAAGTTCGTGCGATACGACTTATACATAGAAATTCATTTATCAGTTTAACTTAATTTTATTTATTATTTTTGGTCGGAAAGAGGAAGTAATAATTATTGAAACCTCTTTGAACAAAAGTAATTTGTAGCATTTTCCAAACTACTAACAACTTTAATTTCTGTAAACTAGAATTATCATTGTAAGCTAGTTGATTGAATTATAAATAAATACTTCTAAAGCATTTAGAATGAAAACAAAAATTTAAAAGCAACAATATTAATATATTTTGACTATCTATATGAAGCATTTTATAAAACCAAGCTGCTATTAGGAATATCTTTTTTTGTTAAAAAGAACCTTGTTCTTTTTTTCCTTATTAGCATTGCTGGCACACTGATTTTGTTTTGATTTTTCACAAGGTAATTACGAAAATAATACACACAGTTGTCTGTTTTTTGGAATTGTCACTAGGTTATGCAGGTTTATTGATCTTCAAAATATGAAAAGTTTATGAAAATGCTCAATTACTAATACAGCTGTTATTGTGGGCTCAGGTAGATGTTAAATAACTGAGCAGGGAACCAACCACATGCCTGTCGAGGTGACAAGAGATTAGACAAAGAGACAGTGCAATCTTGCAAGTACGAAAAATATAAAATTGTAACTGTTGTGGTCGAAATTAACCCCAAAATAGTTGTAAATATAAATGTTTTTAAATTATCATGTATGGTATATACTTTACGAATCATTGTTACATTTATATGAAACTCACTAATCTGAACTACATTAACAGATAATTGACGATATTATCACTCTCTCCTTACCCAGATCTCATGCAAGCCATGAGATAATCCCATGCAACTCATAAAATGTACTCATAAACTCTTTAAATTGATACGTACAGTGATTATAGCCTCTATTTCACTATTATCACTTACACAGATAATTGGCGATCTTATCACTCACTCCTTACACAGATAGAACAAGTCTACAGTAGCTTCAATAACAACTACAAAGTGGCCGGTATTTTTATCGATTTTTGTAAGGCATTCGATTTAGTGAATCATAAAATATTGTTACAGAAATTGGAATATGCAGGAATAAGAGGTAACACCTTAAATTGGTTTGAAACATATTTAAAAAATAGGCAGCAGAAAGTAAAAGTGTCCAATACTTTAAGTACATCTAAGACTATTACAATAGGAGTGCCTCAGGGCTCAGTTATGGCTGCAATTTTGTTCCTTGTGTTTATAAATGATATGTTAAGTTTGCCATTGAAAGGAAAAATCACAGGTTTCGCGGATGATATTGCCATTAAATACTCAGAAAAACAGTGGGAAAGTATATGGAACAACATGAAAGAGGATTTAATAACAATTAGGAAATGGTGCGAAAATAATAGAATGGTACTAAATGCCTCAAAAACTAAGTTTATAAATTTTGATTTGAAAGGCTTTCAATTTAATAACACACTAAAATTTCATAAACTGAATTGCCAATATATACCACCTATATGTGACTGTGAAACTATTGAACAAGTGAGAGAAATAAAATACCTGGGATTAATTATAGACGAAAAATTAAGTTGGAAGTCGCATATAATCAAACTACAGTCTGGTTCAAGAAGAAGTATCAGAAACTTCTATTAGCTAAGAAATTTTATTGATGATAAATTATTAAAAACTATTTATTTTGCACTGATTCACTCTAAGTTAAATTATGGAATAGAGAACTGGGGAAGTACTGACAACGTAACCATTCAACCATTAAAAGTAACTCAAAATCATTTTATTAGACTTATTGCCAGAAAAAATAGATTTGAATCAGCAGCACCAATTTATAAGGATTTAAAAATACTACCACTGAAATATTTATTTGTATTTAAAGTTTTAAAAATGTTCTTTAAAAAAAGCGGAAACATCAGAAATGATAGAATTTACCCAAGAACAAGAGGCGATGCAATGGGACTGATAGTAAGACCTAAGGTGAATAAATCAATCTTCAAAAAAAGCTTTTCTTTTCTGGGACCAAAATTTATAAATTATTTGCCATCAGAAATAAAAAACTGTAATAATTTAAAAAAGTATTCTATTAAAGTGAAGAAGTGGTTATTTAATTTAGATGAAATTGATAATTTATTTACAGTATTAGCCTAAGTAACAAGTTTAGGAAATTAATATTAAATAGTTAATTAATAATACGTAAGCCCAAATACTGTACACATTCTAGCCTATCAAGTTGTTGACAGGAAACGTCAACCTTGGACTGTGCACACTGCGGCGGACCGCTTGATTTTCTTTTGATAAGTTTTGACTGTCCTTTGTTTTGTTTACTAGAATGTTTAAGTTGAGCTAGCTGCGATTACTAGAAACAGTGGCTAGTAATTCCTTTATAATTTATGTAAAATGTTTTTATATATTTTTTGAGGAATAAATAAAGTTTATTATTATTATTATTATAAAGTTTATTATTATATCATGCAGACCACTGCCACCCTGCTCCCATAAAACTAATAATGACATAATTCACTACCCACTCTATAAACTAATACGTAAATAAATTATGGCAATACATTTCACTATTATCACGTACACAGATCCTTCATGCTTTTTATCCACCCTTTACAGAGATAGTAATATAAGGAAAGCATGACCTCCTGTTACTCTACAAATAGAAAATAATGTTCTCACAATTATTAAAAAATTGGGGGATTAAAAAAAAATATTAAATAGTTTTTTAATTAGCATAATACATGTTGGTACATATACAGTACAAGTAAACGTCACACAACACAAATTAATTACAATATAAACACAAAATGCACAAATATACTACAATACAAGTACAAAATGCACAGATATTATGGTGATCGATTTCGGTGAACCACGCTCAACTTCCTCAATCATTCTTTTGTAAATCCCTCTGGTCTGAGGAAGGTGAGCGTAGTTCACCGAAATCGATTACCATAATATTTTTGCATTTTGTACTTGTATTATAATATATTTGTGCATGTTGTGCTTATATTGTAACAAAATTTGTGTTGTGTGACATTTACTTGTACTGTAATTATAAAATGTAGTGAATGGTAAACGTGCAGACACAGGGGAAAAACTGAATGGTTAAATACCTACGTGGTGCATTTAAATCCTAATGAACGACGTCAAGGTATCTAAGCGGAAAACTGGCTTAACAACCACAAAAATAGAGTAGCTATTTATAACAGCGGATCATTCATAGACTGATAGAACGATGTTAAGATGAGGCTTTCTTTTGATGGTAAACAAATTTATTTGTTTTTAATCCATTTATTTTACATCTGAAGTGGATTGTGGCTGAAAAAAGATAAAATAATTGGCTGAATGTATCTTTAAAGTATTAATTTAAAAGAATTTAATTTTTGGGTAAGTTACGACAGTTCTGGTTCTGATTTTAACATAAGAATTATCTACATTTATATACATATTTTTTAATTCGTAAAGTTGTGCATGAACAATCTCCAGAGCAGAGTATTCATTATTTTTACAGTAACGTTACACAATTGCTAGCTAAACAATAAATAATATATAGATAACTACGAACAAATAATTAATCATTTATTTGATATTAACATTGGACCAAAATGTATGGACTTACTTTTTCAAATAATTACATGCCTATAGTAATTTACTATAAGAATAAATAATTCCCAGACGCGTTTACGACATTTTAGAGTTTTTGTCGATAATATTTCTCCCTCATTTTAAATTGCGTAAAAATAACTGGATGTGTTAACACGTGAAAAGGAAAACAAAAAATAGAATATAATACAATACTAAACAGAAAATATGCGAGAAGCTATTTGCTAAAAGTAAAAAGGCTGCACAGGCTTTATACAAGACTGTATAACTATCTTAACATACCGATTGAAGAACTACTAAGCTTATTTTGTATAAATCTGGCAATAAATTATAGTCATTTTATTGCTATTTTAATGAAAAAAATAAATAGACTCAAGTATCATAATACGTCATTTACCTAACAATAAAACCAAAGATTAAATTCAAAAAATGTATATCAACAACCATATAAATTAATATTTTAAACTTTAATTAATTCTTGAAGGAAAACAAATGTCATTCTTACCTAAAATCTTAAGTGTAAGTATTATATGATACAACTTTAAATGTTATGAAGGATTTGACATTCAATGACTTCGTAAATATTCTTTTAAATGGATTAGGTCAAATTAAAAAGTTATAATTATAAATGGGCTAATCATAAATTGATCATTGCCTTATTTTATTCTTCACTTTTGTGTCTTTACTTTCTCCTACTTAGAGTTCATTGAAATACTTCAATACATATCCAAATAGTTCAGGATTGAGTTTTTAAATGTTATGAAGAATTTGACATTCAATGACTTCGTAAATATTCTTTTAAATGGATTAGGTCAAATTAAAAAGTTATAATTATAAATGGGCTAATCATAAATTGATCATTGCCTTATTTTATTCTTCACTTTTGTGTCTTTACTTTCTCCTACTTAGAGTTCATTGAAATACTTCAATACATATCCAAATAGTTCAGGAATGAGTTTAAATCGGCAAAATCCATATAATTTTTAAATTTCTTTATTAGGTTATTAGCTTTTGTATTATAATCGCACAATTACGTTTCAGTTATTATAAATAAAAATGAATTATTTTTTTCTATTTTAATGTTAAATGGTATATAACGTAGTTCATTGTTTTTCCGATCCTAACATCTACAATTATGAATGCAAACAAATACCTTTTAAGACTTGAACAAAGTAAGAACGGTTTAAAGATGTATTGTTAGTTTCTTCTTTAAATCATACATTAAATATAAGTTAAGTGGGTTAGGTAAACTATATCAATTAAACATAAAATTCCATCCAGGTAAGTAACATTTTCCTTTTATGAAAAGGTACAGGAAAATAATTATTAATGAGCAGAATATCACTTTATATTATATTTTGTTATATTCTGTTTTGTTTTATTATTTGTGTGTTGAATTACATTTCCAAATATTAAAAACTGTAATTAACATAAGTTACAGACAATGGTAAAAAACGTTTTAATATTTGTTTCACTTATAAACATAGGACGTCAGGGTGAAACATAAAAGAAGTTATGAGTCCAGAACGTTTCCGGGCCAGATGAGAAATTGAGTGTTTTAGGACGGAGCTGATATTTCCCAACCACCAACCCACTCGTGCTGGGTCAGCCAACCACAACCCCTAGATATTGGCTGGCATTATTAAACATCGACCTGCCAATATCTCTCAGACAGACTTTACATTTGGTTCTTTCATCTAAGAGAATATTTTCAATGTTAACATCGACCTTATACCTAGATCACTCGTCATTCACTGAACACCAACCTCCACTACGTCAGCCTCATTAGCTCCTACTCAGTTTTATAAATAAACTAATACTCCCACAGAAATACTCGTGGCGACTCCTAATTCTAGAAACATCTTTTGTCTATTAATATTATTTATTTTTAGCTTGTATTTTATGCAATACTGACGGTTGTGCACCTATGCAAAGCATAACTTTATCGTATCACATATTGGTATTTATAGTAGGGGAAAATAAATTATCCAGTATCAAGCTTGGTATTAAGTGTCTTACTTTTACACAATTGTATTATTCTTAACCATATAATTCCACTGAATAAGTTACGTCATCACTATCTTGATGTACTTGAAGCCCAAATAAATCAACAGTAAACATACTGCAATAGTTACAGTTTTTAGTTCATACAGACTGAGATCGTTAATTCGGATTGACCCTCAACTGGTATGTATAAATCACTTTTAATTTTTTTTTTTTTATTTATTTATTTATTTTTTTTTTTGAGTGGCGTATCTACACAACTGGCGATTGTAACAAGAAATTTTAAAACAACTTCTAATGGAACGTTTTTTCCTTAAAAATAGTGGACGAATCTCATTTGTGACAGTTATCTAAAAATTACTGGTTATTCTGATTTCACGCGTATTATCTGATGTTATATATGTATTTATTATTAACTATAACTTATTTTATGTAATTAAATAAACCAATATTTCAAGAGTCTGTGGCCATTTTTACCTTAGCGTGAATGAATGAACGAGTATAGGATATGATTGTACGATATATGTTTACCCTAATACGTCCAGTGACGTAATAGAAATGGCCTACGTCATATGGCTCTAACCCCCCCCCCCCACACATTATACACATGTGCGAATTTTGTCGACCTTTTCGCCCACCCTCAAAGACGAACTGGCCAGCCAGTGCACCTCAACTTACCACAAATATGACTAAGGTGAATTGTCTTTGAAAATTGTAATGGTATATTTACAATCTGGCAACAATGCCATGTGATTTCTTATGATATCCATATCAAGCCCTCAACAACAGCTTGTAGTTCTACTTTCTTTAAAGCCAAATCCTAATCACTGAATTTGAGAAGCTCGTACACACATAACTGTCATTTCTCCTTACTTTTGTGACCATATCATTTGGAACAACATGTTAGATCTTCTTGTATTTTAGTACAATAGTCAGGTAGAACTAGTTTCACCGCTTTTTACCTCAACTTCCTGTTTTCGTTAATTACTTACTCAAATTTGTAGGTGTTTTGTATAAAAGTAAGTTAGTATTTTTTTTTTTTTTTTTTATAATAACACATGCATGTTATTACTTCAGTGAAGATAACAGCCCCACTTCAATATATGTATTAAAACTTCGAGGTGATAAGACATTAGTCAGCATTTCAGTGGGAATCTAAGACAATCAGTACCTATAGGGTGTAACCTTAACCAATGTATAAGTTTAATTTGTGATAACATATCGACTTATTGATTATTATTGTCGGGACTGGTAGCGCAGTGCTGTAACCCAGCTACTTGGGGACAAAGTGTTTGGGAGATTGTAGGCGATAGGTTGGATGCTCGGTCCTCTTAATACCGACATGGCGTCCGCTCAGTGGTTGCTATCGGCGTGGACACTACTAGAGAAGTCAGGGGTGTCCATGTTGGGTGGTAGTCATTGTGCGGATGTTGTGTGGGGGGGGGGGGATAACTGAGTATCAGGATTGTCAATTAGCTGAAAATCAGACCAGCACTACGTGGTTTGGATTCCACGTAAATCTCTAGGTCCCTTAGTTACCCTGGCTGTTGGGCTATTAATAAATTTCCCTTTCTGAGAAACAGTTGAACTCAGTTAGTAACCAGACTACACTCATCCACACTTATCCTACATTCATATAATCATTCATATTCGCCTTAAAATACCAACAACGTTGTGTCGGCGTCTCATATGTAAGAATTGTAAAATTTGTAAGAATTACATAATGATATTTGGTCTGGGCATCAAATATAAAATGATCTTATGTTAATCCAACCAAATCAAGTTTACAGTAAATTTGCAATATCTTATTAATACATAATATTTCTAAATTTTGTGGATATAAAATAAATATATTTGTGTTTGAACTAACAAAAGTTTTTTTGCGTTAGTTTTTTGTATGGTAATGATATGTTTGCTGTATTAAAACGCCTACTACTGTGCAATTTTGTTTTTATCCCACCCTTTCTGATGTAAGCTAGGGTAAACCCCCCTTCTTCACATCCCTCGATGTAAGGCGTGTAACCCTGGTTGACACTTAGTGTTTTGCTTTCATTAACGAAACCACTTTGGGTTCGGCAAAACCCTGCATAACGCTCCACGCTATTTCACACCTGTCTTTATTTCTTCTCACTACATCATACCTTCTGAATCGTATATATTTGATGTGATAAAAACATAATAAATGTTTAATTTTCCTTGTTGCTTAACAGTAAACGCACATTTATGTAACATTTAAAAGTATATTTGTAATTTACATACAATAGGATTTCATATAACGTAATCTTAACTTGAACAGTAAAAGGGGACCCAGTAGGCTAAAAATGGAAAAATACACATTTTTATTTTTTTGCGTAATCTTGTAGGGAATTTTCTCCTGAACATTTTGATATATAATACATTATATCTGGGTTTGTTTATATATGATATAAAAAATAATTTCCACAGCAACGCACTGGACATACTGTACATGACAAAAATACTGCCAAGAGCTGGTGCAAGTACCAACGTGAGGTAGCATGTGGTAGGCCTAACACCTACAAACATAAGAACAGCATACCTGTAGCTGTAATGGAATTTATAAAACCTGTATTTAAAGATCTATCCGACCAAGAACTTTAAAAAAAAAATGTACTCATAAACAGACTCAGAATCCAAACGAGATTGTGAACAGCGTTATTTGGGCTAGGCTACCAAAATCTGGATTTGTAGGCCTGAAAACCCTACACTTTGGAGTATATGAAGCAGTGTCCTGTTTCAACATAGGCCACATTACTAAGTGTAATGTCCTGAGAACGTTTGGCATGGATGTTGGAAGGAATACCATTACGGCTATGAAGAATTTAGATATGGAAAGGCTACGGAACTCGCAACGTGCTTCGGCTGAAATCAAGAAAAAGGCCAGACAAGCAAAAAGACAAGCCAAAAGGAGGTTAGAGGAGCTGGAAGAAGACCCTGATAACCCATCATATGGAGCTGGCATGTTTTTAATTAAATCCGTGAGTAAAAACAGTGCATTTTGTAATAGGCGTACTTCAATCGTGATTTTCCGAAAGTTTGATTTTTTGAATTTATGGATCAATTTTCTCAAAAACTATTGAACGTATCAAGCTGAAACTTATACCACATGATTTCTGTCTGTATATACACCCTTTTGTGGGAGGGTTTTGTCATAGCAAAATTAAAAAAATTTTTAATAATATTTTAACTTTGAAAAATTTGCCTAAAAATTAGAGTTTTTGAAAAAAATATTTTTTCTAGTAAACATTTTTATTTTTTAAATTCCCTGTGTTAAAGTGTACAGTTAAGGGCCTACAATAACTTGTAAAAATTTCATTTATTTATCTACAATGGTTCTTGAGGAAATTGGTCCACAAAATAGCCATTTTAACATGTAAAAGATAGGACCTACCGGGTCCCCTTTTAAAAACTAAATTTACTAATATAATCCATGTTGAGCAAGTTTAACTTATGAATAATACGATATGATGGATCCACTTAATAAAAGAAGTTTTTATAAATGGTAATTTTATAAAAATCTAACTTTACTATATGTTTCTGTGTTTTAATCAATGAAAACAATTCTTATTGCTTATGAATTTTTAAATTCCGTTAAAGTTTTGAATTTTAAGTTTGTTTAACAGAGTTTTTCAATAATCTGGTAGTTTTAAATATTTCTTCTTGTGAATTTGTTTGTTCTAAAATAAAATGCAAACCAAGTGACAAACATTACCATAAAATCAATTAAAACACCTCACCATATTAAAAAATACGTAAACACATAAAATATCTATAAACGTGGTCTAAAAAATGTTCGTCAGTTTCAGCCCACGTTGTGACCTTGGATCGGTCTTTTACCTTATGTTTGCAGTAATGTATCATTGTGAAACAGTTTGACGGTAGTAAGTGGCGTGGGGCTGCTCAGCAGTGTTTTATTAAATTAGAAAGTGTTTGGTGAATATATTTTAACTTATACGATAAATTTTGATTATTTTATGTCAGGAAAAACATATTAGTGAAGAATAATTAATCTTTATTAAACGTAAGTAAAAAATTGTGTTTTTTTTATATTTATAATCAGAGTAACGATTTAATCTTATTTAAATTATTCAGTTATTCTTTAATTAATTTAACCTCACTATGAACGACTTTTTATTAAATTGTATATGATTTTACATCTGTACAATTCTGTAGCTCTCACTGCATAGAGTTTAAATAGTTTCATTTTATAAATATTTTTTTTTTTTTTAATTTGTTAAACACGGCAATTTCTATCTAGTAAAATAGGTTGGATAATGGGGCTAACCGTTCATAACCATTCCATTTAAAATATAGCAAAGTTCAGTTATACATTTGTTTAAATATCTTATATGTGTAAACCTAGCACTTCTATTGCTAAACACAATCAAAGTTTAAATATCGGGAAAGTAGCACATTCGTAAAGTAAAATCTGGATTAGATTACAAAAAAGAGAATTAGGACTCTATTACTTTCAACAAAGACATAAAACAGCAGAAGCTTATCTCAAAAGACTTCGCTACTAAACAAAAACATTAATCAAAGACCATACAAAGTTTGGTTTTACCATCAACCTAAGATAGGAGCCTGAAAGCACCACAGATAAGGATTGACTTGTGTTGTGTGATTTTGTTTTATAGAAATGTCTTTTCATAGAATGACTCCTATTTTATTACACGTTTGTTTCATGCAAATGTATTAAAAATTTAAACAATTTAATTGTTAGTAAACAATGTATTAATGTTTAACAGTCAGTATCTTCAAAGATAATCATAAATATTTATTTCACAATATTAACTGTCTGATATCTAAAACAAAGGCTTTGGTTTGTTAAATAACGATTTATGTAAATTCTAGTTTACAACAACCAGTAACATAAAGTCAAATATCACGTACCTTAAATAGTCGTTATGAGAATAATTTTTTTTCGTTACTAATTTCCTAGTTTAACTTATAATCCTTAAAATATATCAATGAATGCACACTCTATTTATAATAATCAACTTACACCATTAACTCGATTTCCAAAATACCACCTCCCTCCCTCCCTTGCACCGAGGGAGAACACAAACTACTTAAAACTGAGTAAAGAAGAATGCGAACACTTGCAATAGGGGGAAAATAAAAGAAGGTGAAGATATCTATCAGAACTGTCTTCTTATAGGACTTGTATTGTCTGTTGTTTTTGTAAGAAATCGACCTCTGTATCTTATGTGGTAGAGACAAAATAGCTTTTTACTGGAATGATACATGTATTGGGCTTAATTAATGTAGGGTATAAAACAGTAAATATTACGTTTAACTATATGTAACTAAAAATACTTCATCGCGGACAGTAGACCCGAGGCCGAGAGACGCAAACGCTGCAACATAGATCTTTTCGTTCCAGTTACTAAATTAGATTCTTTGTAGAGTAGTTACATTCAAATCTGGGAGTTAACGCTCACAAGGATACGTTTTGTTTTTGGTCAGTTTTGTTTGTTTTAGTTGAGTAAACGATAAACAATCGGTCGATCGCTCACTATGTGGAATAATAGGCCCTACACGTTCTGAAATAAATATATTTTAATTATATCAGTATTTGTATTAAAAAATATACATTATACATTAGTATATAACAAAACATGTGTTTTTTTGGTTATAAAGAAACGCCGTAAACATTAGCAATAGCAGTTGCGCTGCAAACCGTAAACGGACTTAGCTGCCGCGGTAAATAACTCCGGCCGGGAGTTCCAAAACGCCCCAAGTTTAAATATAATATAATATCTGCCCGCAATGGGTAAAAACAAACAATATTATCGATTATAGTCTTGAAGAGAGGAGAGAAAGTAATGCCACTTCCATACTGTAATTTCAGTTAGTAAGATGTTGATGTGAAAATATTGTCAAATATGCTTATAGATTGAATCAATATTTATAGAGATTAGAAGTGATAAGCGTAAAGGTAATATGCTTTGAAAAACTGTTGTCGACTCTGATTGGAATCGAATCAGGATTGTCCAGACCAATATAATATAAATGTATTACTGCCTTATTAGCAGAGTAATAGGGTGCGTTGTATTTCTGTACTTATATATGAATATGCTGATAAAACCAACTCGAGTAAGAAGAATATAACAAATATGATTTTAAATGTAAAATCTTTGTATACATTCATGAAGTATGTATCATTGGCAACTGTTAAATATTTTTGTTTTCACACTTGTTAAATGTGTCAGTATACGATTTTCACGATCTGTAGCCTCTTATACATTACGGTTTGCGTGCGATTTATATACATTGTTTATAAAATAGCCAAACAATAAAATGTATAACTTTTGTACGTTATAAAACTTGATAAGATTTTAAATCAGCGTAAAGTGTTACTTAATTAACATTAGCCTTCTGTACACAAAGTAAACGTTATTTTAAGGATAATTATTGGCTCATTTCAGGCGTTAATTATTCACGTTTGTTTCCTTTTTATTATTTTAAAAGAATGTTCACGTTTATTACTTCAAAAGTTTTTAACTTTTACTACTATGCCATATTTCTCGTCATTTCTAACTTACGATTTTGACCTAAAAGTACTTAGATCGTAAAAAAATAGTAAAAATCAAAGTAGAGTAAACTGTACACGGTTTGTACTAAACTGAACATTTTACTTATTATTTACTAAACCTTTATTTACTTCATAAAAGTTTTAAGATTTATGTTGTTTACTGATTAGTGCAATTTTTTTTACGCTATTTACACAGTAACAAAAACTAATGACTACTATATTTTACATGTCAAATGGCTAAATATTATATAAAGGCTCATTATTTCTCTCAAAACTTATGGTTTAGTTAAAACTCAGTGTTTATATAATTGACATTAATAGAACAATTATCCCATCCATCATGTTGGCAAAACCTACTTGCACTTTTACATGAGTTCAGCCCTGGTTTGCTGTTTGGGCTAATTATAGATTCTTTGCTTTAAAACCCACCATGATTAGTTTAACCAATGAAGGGAGGTTTTTGTATTGATAAGAGAAATTCTCATAATACGTCATTCACAATATATTTTGTTATTGTTAAAACCGAAATTTTAATCCTATGCCTTTTGAAATATGTGGCCGTATATAAAAATTTAGGACGGAGCAATAAATTGTTATATACAAATACAACAAGTGATTTAATTCCATAATTAAGCAGCCATATGTAATAAGATGAACATGATCCAGTTTTACCTTTGTGTTAAGATAATCCAATGCTAAGACAGCCGGCTGAACCACACATGACCCCTTAGCACAGTCGACACACACTGAGGTCGGACGGCTATTTCTGGCCTGTGCGGAGACTTTGCGCCACCATCCGTCTGAGAGACGAGCATCGTTTGGATACGCAGAACCTAATCACTTCCGTTGGTTCAAGGTCATGGCACGCAATACTTCCTGCTCTCAAGAAGGGGTACACCAAGGGTTGTTTTTATAATGTTTTTAAAACCACGTTAAATACTATAAATACATAAGCGACGAGTGTATTATAAACAACTAAAGATATATCAATCCAAAACAAAGAATCTTAATGAATCTTTGGTATATTAGAGTATTTACCAACGCTTTGTTAAATAAAGACAGTATTAAATTTAAACTTAGTCAAATGATAATTTTCAGTAAACTTTAAAACAGTTTGTTAAATTATGTGCGGAATGAACAAAGTATTGGAAACCTGCAGGTTTTCTTTACTAAATGTTAAAAGATGTGGTTTAGTTGTGACATACATTTTTCAGTGACGCCGCAAATGTTATAATACAGCATGGTTCATTAACAAACAGTTACGCTCATGTCCAAACTCATGTCAAATCCTTATGACTATGATTATTAAAATACTATGATAATAATAATCATGAATTCAAAATTACTAATTTAAAATTAAATACTGATCGTACTAATAGGTGAAACTATGTTTGGATATTAGTATTTATTGAAGTTAATACAGGCATCAACTTTCAGAATAATACTATTCCTGTTTAATAATCCTAATAACAGTTATTTGTCTAAATATGTTAATTCAACATTAGGCTAATATTAATGATTAATTCACTGTCAGTTCAAATGCATAGTAGTATGTGACAAGAACTGTAAGGTATTATATAGTAACATTATGTCAATGTGTTGTAAATAAATATATACAAGGTATATTATAGTATTGCAAGGTCGGCAACTACCAAACGTACCCCTCTCTTTCCGCTGCTGGGTCCGCAGAATTGTTAGCGGTTCTCATTCAATCTAGAAGAAATGGTGCGACAATTTCCAGTCATTAATAATACTTTCCCTAAAGGTAATCGAGAAACGCCTGAACATACTTCTAGAACCGTCTAGGTTATAGTGGCTCATTATATAAAAATACCCATCTGATGATTAGTATTTATGTGTATGTCAGTCTAATCTACATTGTCTTTGGGGGAGTGACAGTCTATCTCAGTGGGAGTGTCAGTCCTCGGCCTGGAGTAGAAGTGACAGTCAACTAAATACAGGCCTTAATGGTGATGTACAGTACAGTCTTAGTGCTCCAACTATACGTGTAAAGTGTTGGATGTCCCATCCACCCTCCCTTACACGTACAATGTTACTGACCCACCCGCACTGCCATACTCGTACAGTGGTATTGATCCATCCACCCTCATATACACGTACAGGGGTATTGACTCGCCCACTCACCTACACGTACTGTGGTAGTGAACCACCCACTCTCCCATACACTTACAATGGTATTGACTCATCCACCCTCCCACGTACGTTTAGTGGTATTGATAGTGATAGTTCAAGAAAAATGGCAGATATTGCGTGCACACAACCTTGAGTGTGGTAGGTATCATTAATTATTTTGAATATTAGAGGTTTCATTTTCGGTGTTAAAGCGCCTGTCTGAGTAATTAAAATGTTTAAATATCTCGTAATGTGTTTTTTAGTTAATTATTAAGTATAAATAAAATTAACAGTTAGTAGCCACATAGAGGGGTTGACTTTTATTTGGACCCTGGAGTTTTCAACAGTACAAGTATCCTGTTTAGGTAAAAGTAAAAACTACTGTATACAAAAATGCTACCCTAAAATAGGCTGGCTCAAGTATAGAGCAATGAAGCCTCATCACACAAACTCAAGCCAACACGCTAATAGGCCTTGAATATTAACAGAGAGCCATTATCTCTTACTTCACCCTCTGCAGATAAGAGAATCAGGCTGAATAATTCTTGAACCATCAGTATTGCGTGTCGTTCCGCCTCACTGGAGAGCCTTTAATGGGTCGTAAGGAAGTGATTTAATAACAAGGTGTAATTGTTTTAATGGATTAATTGTTCGTTCTGATAAACCTGCAATTTTATTAGCTTGTAATATTTACTCAACTAAATTATAAAGTACCTGGGTCAATTTCCATTTAGCTAATAAGCTAGTTAATGGCATATAATAATAATATATTATAATGATTAGAAAAGTAATCCCATTGAGACTGTTAATTTTCAATTTTCTTCTTTATGTTGATATTATGTTATAATGAAATTATGCAGTATTTTTCCTTTTGTACTTATTTATATTATGATTTCTGGTATATACACGGTTTATCTCAATACCATAACATCTGTTTGAAATTTTTGGTAATTATGCACTTTCTAGACCCCTCTGAAAATGCCATTTCTTATTGAAAAGTGGTAAATTACTAGCTTATAATTCTTGAGGAGGTTGAATTCAGCCGCGGAAAACTTGGGTTTTACCGAAAATTTTAAAAACAATTTTTTATGTGATAGTGAAATAAATAACTTTTTTTTTAAATTGGAATTTTTCTACTTTTTCATTTTACTAGTTCTTTTTATGCTGAACAAGAATATATAATTGGTTTTTCAATATATAAGGTCCGAAAATACACTTTTTACTTACCTATCCAAAGATAACATAACTTATCCTAATCTTCTATATACTCAACAAACATTCATAATTTGCATTGAATTAGGGTGCCCGCCCTCCGTGATGGCCTATCGGCCGTCACTCCGGCAGGAATACGTGCGAATTTGTTTTTTATGGCCAGTCATAGCTCATATTAACGTTGTGCATATGGCCACCAAAGGTGATTTGTCACGAACGTTTTTTCGTAATATCTCGATAAATAATTATCGTAGACCCAAATAGTTTTCAAATTCGTGTTCAGCACAGAAAACTACACTAAATTTTTGTTTAAATATCAAAACATAACATGAAATATAACGGAGGTAAATTTAAAAATAACATTTTCAAAAACTTAGAATTTTCGTGGAATTAAAAGTGTATCCTCATGAAATATAGACATGATTCTACCCACTGGTGATAAAAAAATCAATATTGGCAAGGCATCTAGAAAGCGCATAAATATCAAATTTTGGATTAATTACAAGATTATCAGACAGAGACCCGTTATTTAGAAACATATTGTAAACAAAATTCCAACTCATTTTATGACATAAATTTTACAAACATAAAACTATTAGTGTATTTACATTGTCTTCTAAAGACACTATATTTCTCATATGAATGTAAGCAGCATTATTGTTCAATCAATAATTGAAATTTGTTTCCTTCTTCCAAATTACTAAATATGTTAACTATTTTATTAATATATTTTTCATTCCCCTCCTGTTGTATCTATATGCTTAATAGTCATATTTATAGAAATTTTAAGTTACATTTAGGTTAAATCTTGATAGTTTTTATAATTTAAGTTTGGCTTGCCAAGAAAATGTTCAGTTTGTATAAATTACGTTATAAATCGTAAACAAAATTTACTGACAAAGTTATTGGTCAGAATTGGTATGAGTACACGGCTACCAACAACTAACAACTACGTTTCAAGAATGCCTATGAACAACCCTTTGTAATAGTTTCAACAGAGATCAATGTTGATCATTTAATTATCAACATAATTATTTTAACTTATATAGGCCTAAATAAGTTTATAATAAATAAAATTGTATTACTGTATTTCTTTTTCATACTAAACCCTAACAAGGTAGACACCTATTAAGTAGGAATAAAGGGATTTTGTTAGATTATATTTTAATTTAAAAGGCTAAAATAAGAAATGTAGTAAATACTTTTTATCATTTTCAGTATCTAAGCAGATATTTTAACTAAAAGAGCATTACAAGCCTTTTTCAAACTAATTTATTTTATAAAAACTACTATAGTATATTTTTAAGCTCCTTGGCAATTAGTTTTGTAGTATTTCACATATTGATTCTTTATTTATAGTGTATTCTAGTTTATTTAGTGAAAATATCAACGTGTCTTATTCATTATTTTATTTGTGTAGTACTAAGTTTAATAAGAATAAGTGCATTATTCACTCTATGGTTGCTTTAGAGTCTCGTTTAGTATGTATGAAAACTCAGATATATATATATATATATACTCCTTTTAATGATATCTATTTTAAAGGTTGGTCAATTTTTTTAACTCAATAATATGAAAATATACATTAAAAAGTAATACAGTACATAATTTTACAAATAAGTGAGAAAGATTGTTCTATATTATTTTTAATACAGTCTATAACTATTATTTTTCAAACATTATTATAAAATCAAAAATAGTTTTCGGTATAGTTAATACAAAATATGTCACAAAGGTGTTGAGCCTAAGTCAAAATTGGTTATAATTTCAAGTTTCCTTAGAATATATATATATATATATGCACACATCTCTTAGGATATACGTAAACTTTACCCAAACAAATATGATAATTTATGATCCAATTTTGGATAATTTATGGAACTAGGTTCTCCATCATAATACCCCTTTCTAAGTCGTCATCGTAATGTTAAATTTCTTATGGTAAAATAAAAGAAAGTTTTAGCCAATTTATGTAAATGTCCCCTTCCGCTATCTGCTTAAGCTCGTGTTTTTGACAGCGATCCCCTTTTCTCCATTTCACTTTCACACTCGAGAGTTCCTGAGAGTCCTCAAATGGGTTTTCGTAGATTTCTTATTTACATCCAATTCTTTGGTAATACATTAATTTTACCAATGTGTTTCTTCATATTAAAGTACTAACTATAACATAATTTATTTAAAAATAATAATTGTAGAAGTAGTTTGAAAATAACTTCAATAACAAAAGATAAAATTTAATTAATTCTAATTCAGAGTTAAATAAATTAACTGTCTAAATTCTTAGCTTGAATACGTTTAATTAAAGCCAGCAGACAGTATGCCGTCCTCATGGGATCTTGGCAATCTGTTGAGGTTATAACCAAAAGTGCCTCTCGTAACTGCAGATCTCCGTAAACATTTGTTGTGAATAAAAGTGAATATTGTTTAAACTAGTAAGTTTGAATTGAATATGATAAATACTGTGTTGTTACCAAATGCATACTGTGTTGTTACCAAATACATACTGTGTTGTTACCAAATACATAATGTGTTGTTACCAAATACATACTGTGATGTTACCAAATACATATTGTGTTGTTACAAAATACATACTGTG
Organism: Stictocephala bisonia; assembly: GCA_035578905.1. Lineage (NCBI taxonomy): Eukaryota > Metazoa > Arthropoda > Insecta > Hemiptera > Membracidae > Stictocephala > Stictocephala bisonia. Next base: position 91,691 of record JAQJVL010000565.1, on the reverse strand, counting down.
TTGATACCAAATACATACTGTGTTGTTACCAAATACATAATGTGTTGTTACCAAATACACACTGTGTTGTTACCAAATACATATTGTGTTATTAACAAATACATACTGTGTTGTTACCAAATACATACTGTGTTGTTACCAAATACATACTGTGTTGTTACCAAATACATACTGTGTTGTTACCAAATACATACTGTGTTGTTACCAAATACATACTGTGTTGTTACCAAATACATACTGTGTTGTTACCAAATACATACTGTGTTGTTACCAAATACACACTGTGTTGTTACCAAATACATATTGTGTTATTAACAAATACATACTGTGTTGTTACCAAATACATACTGTGTTGTTACCAAATACACACTGTGTTGTTACCAAATACATATTGTGTTATTAACAAATACATACTGTGTTGTTACCAAATACATACTGTGTTGTTACCAAATACATACTGTGTTGTTACCAAATACATACTGTGTTATTACCAAATACATACTGTCTTGTTACCGAATACATACTGTGTTGTTACCAAATACATACTGTGTTGTTACTAAAAACATACTGTGTTGTTACCAAATACATACTGTGTTTTTACCAAACACATAATGTGTTTTTACTAAACACAAAATGTGTTGTTACCAAATACATACTGTGTTGTTACCAAATACATACTGTGTTGTTACCAAATACATACTGTGTTGTTACCAAATACATACTGTGTTGTTACCAAATACATACTGTGTTGTTACCAAATACATAATGTGTTGTTACCAAATACATACTGTGCTGTTACCAAATACATATTGTGTTGTTACCAAATAGCCTACATACTGCCTTGTTACCAAATACATATTGTGTTGTTACCAAATACATATTGTGTTGTTACCAAATACATACTGTGTTGTTACCAAATACATACTGTGTTGTTACCAAATACATACTGTCTTGTTGCCAAATACATACTGTGTTGTTACCAAATACATATTGTGTTGTTACTAAATACATACTGTGTTTTTTACCAAATACATACTGTGTTGTTACAAAATACATACTGTCTGTTACCAAATACATACTGTGTTGTTACAAAATACATACTGTCTATTACAAAATACATCCCGTGTGTTACCAATTACATACTTATTTATTTAAAATAACGACAACATATTGTAACATACTTGCTACGGGATTAACAAATACGAGTATAGAGTAATCTTTTAGTTTATTTTTAATATGAAATTTTAATATGCATCACTTAGCCAATTTCAAAAGTGTTTATTATATTTGCTTTATCTTATAACTGATGTTGTCAAATAAATAACGTAACTCAATTACATTATAAATGACACTTTAAAGGCCACTGGGGTGGAGCCTTTGAGTTGGAAGCAAATAAAACCATGCCAGAAACCTTCCCGGGAGTGAACTGTACAACTACCCAAAGTTTCATGGCGATCAGATGAGTGGTTTAGTAATGCATATAGGACAAAAATATATACATTCCTTTATATATGGAGATTTTCTGTTCATTAGTCACATAACACCTCATTAAGTGATACAGTTTGATACAATTAAAAACACAGAATCCCAAAGTTGTTACTTGGTACTTAGATTTGTTGATTCTTAGTCTTTTAATAGATTGTCAATTACTAAACTAGATTAAATATTATCATAAACAGAATAACTTTATTTAGATTTAACTCCGAATCCTGACTTTTGGGGTTTGTTTTACTAAAACATTTCGGCACAAGTAAAAGTCAACAAGAGTAAACTTGTTATTAATGGAATGTCTATGAGACTTTCAAATACATGATATCAAGTAGATAGTCGGAAAATGCTATTCCAACAGTGGAACTTTGCCAAATTGATTTGGCTGTGTCACCAGAATCACAATACCACATGACACTTGTTTTACTCCATTATCTGGATTTCCATTTATCCTCTATATATTGCCAATTGCATTTTATAAAGGGCATTTTTGTTAGTTAAGTGTAGTTTTACTTTTTGTTCGTATTTTAGTTTTAGTGCAAACATATAAGGACGTATAATAATTACTTTCTACAAGCCTCTCTCAATCGGAAATTTAAATTTTTTTAGTTTTTTAACACAAAATTTAATAATCCATTAAAAGATGAAAAGTGGTTAAGTAGTACGCACTCACCACCTCTGGAGGTTGAAATCCTGGTTTAACTATCAGATTGGTTGTTGAAGAACCCAACGATGGAAAACCCATAATTTCACTGGCAAAGCCTATTATTGAACTGTTTAACTAATAGCTTTGAAATCCGTTGTACCTACCAAAAATTCCTAATGAAACATGCCAACCTGTATGCATGCATTCGTTAATATAAGTTATAAACCTATAATATCAAATGAATATATGTAGTATAGTATAATAATTATTAGTTTTGCTACCGAGATAGAAAATTAAACCAGTTAGACGACATTTTTGTGGCTCAGTGAAAGAAAATTCAACTCCATCCTTAAGTCCTTTAAATGAGGAAACATCAAAGTTGTGCAATATGTAAGATGATATTCAATCATAAAACAGTCAGATTATTGCCATCTCATTAATCACACTCCCTTTTATATTATTATTTAACCTGGGATATTCATATAGCAGGTATATGAGGGGTGTGTATTGCTCATGAACTTGACCAAAGTAGAATAATAGTATTTTTTTTTTTAGTAAATACATACTATGTTGTTACCAAATACATATTGTGTTTTTACCAAACACATAATTGTTGTTCCCAAATACATAATATGTTGTTACCAACTATATACTGTGTTGTTACCAAATACATACTATGTTGTTACCACATACATACTGTGTTGTTACCAAATACATAATGTGTTTTTACCAAACACATAATGTGTTGTTACCAAATACATAATATGTTGTTACCAAATACATGCTGTGTTGTTAACAAATTCATACTGTGTTGTTAATAAATACATACTGTGTTATTAACAAATACATACTGTGTTGTTACCAAATACATACTGTGTTTTTACCAAACACATAATGTGTTGTTACCAAATACATAATATGTTGTTACCAAATACATGCTGTGTTGTTAACAAATTCATACTGTGTTGTTAACAAATACATACTGTGTTGTTAACAAATACATACTGTGTTGTTACCAAATAAATATTGTGTTTTTACCAAACACATAATGTGTTGTTACCAAATACATAATATGTTGTTACCAAATACATACTGTGTTGTAAACAAATAAATACTGTGTTGTTACCAAATACATACTGTGTTTTTACCAAACACATAATGTGTTATTACCAAATGCATAATATGTTGTTAACAAATACATACTGTGTTGTTACCAAATACATACTTTGTTTTTACCAAACACATAATGTGTTGTTACCAAATACATAATATGTTTGTTACGAAATACATGCTGTGTTGTTAACAAATTCATACTGAGTTGTTAACAAATACATACTGTGTTGTTAACAAATACATACTGTGTTGTTACCAAATACATATTGTGTTTTTACCAAACACATAATGTGTTGTTACCAAATACATAGTATGTTGTTACCAAATACATACTGTGTTGTTAACAAATACATAATATGTTTTTACCAAATATATACTGTGTTGTTACCAAATACATACTGTGTTGTTCCCAAATACATACTGTGTTGTTAACAAATACATAATATGTTTTTACCAAATATATACTGTGTTGTTACTAAATACATACTGTGTTTTTACCAAACACATATTGTGTTGTTACCAAATCAATAATATGTTGTTACCAAATATACACTGTGTTGTTACCAAATACATACTGTGTTGTTACCAAATACATACTGTGATGTTAACAAATGGATACTGTGTTGTTACCAACTACATACTGTGTTATTACCAAATACATACTGTTTTTTTACCAAACACATAATGTGTTGTTACCAAATACATAATATGTTGTTACCAAATACATGCTGTGTTGTTAACAAATTAATACTGTGTTATTAATAAATACATACTGTGTTGTTAACAAATACATACTGTGTTGTTACCAAATACATACTGTGTTTTTACCAAACACATAATGTGTTGTTACCAAATACATAATATGTTGTTACCAAATATATATTGTGTTGTTAACAAATATATACTGTGTTGTTAACAAATACATACTTTGTTGTTACCAAATACATACTGTGTTGTTAACAAATACATACTGTGTTGTTACCAAATACATGCTGTTTTGTTAACAAATACATACTGTGTTGTTATTAAATACATACTGTGTTGTTACCAAATACATACTGTGTTATTACAAAATACATAGTGTGTTTTTACCAAACACATAATGTGTTGTTACCAAATACATAATATGTTGTTACCAAATACATGCTGTGTTGTTAACAAATTAATACTGTGTTGTTAATAAATACATACTGTGTTGTTACCAAATACATACTGTGTTTTTACCAAACACATATTGTGTTGTTACCAAATACATAATATGTTGTTACCAAATATATACTGTGTTGCTACGAAATACATACTGTGTTGTTAACTAATGGATACTGTGTTGTTACCAAATACATAATGTGTTGTTACCAAATACATACTGTGTTGTTACCAAATACATACTGTGTTGTCACCAAATACATACTGTGTTGTTAACAAATGGATACTGTGTTGTTACCAAATACATACTGTGTTGTTAACAAATACATACTGTGTTGTTACCAAATACATTTTGTGTTGTTAACAAATACATACTGTGTTTTTAACAAATACATACATTGTTGTTACCAAATACATACTGTGTTGTTAACAAACACATACTGTGTTGTTACCAAATACATGCTGTTTTGTTAACAAATACATACTGTGTTGTTATTAAATACATACTGTGTTGTTACCAAATACATACTGTGTTATTACCAAATACATACTGTGTTTTTACCAAACACATAATGTGTTGTTACCAAATACATAATATGTTGTTACCAAATACATGCTGTGTTGTTAAAAAATTAATACTGTGTTGTTAATAAATACATACTGTGTTACTACCAAATATATACTGTGTTGTTACCAAATACATACTGTGTTGTTACCAAATACATGCTGTTTTGTTAACAAATACATACTGTGTTGTTATTAAATACATATTGTGTTGTTACCAAATACATACTGTGTTGTTAACAAATATATACTGTGTTGTTACTAAATACCTACTGTGTAGTTACCGAATATATACTGTGTTGTTAACAAATACATACTGTGTTGTTACCAAATACAAACTGTGTTTTTACCAAACACATAATGTGTTGTTACCAAATGCATAATATGTTTTTAACAAATACATACTGTGTTGTTAACAAATTCATACTGAGTTGTTAACAAATACATACTGTGTTGTTAACAAATACATACTGTGTTGTTACCAAATACATATTGTGTTTTTACCAAACACATAATGTGTTGTTACCAAATACATAGTATGTTGTTACCAAATACATACTGTGTTGTTAACAAATACATAATATGTTTTTACAAATATATACTGTGTTGTTACCAAATACATACTGTGTTGTTCCCAAATACATACTGTGTTGTTAACAAACACATACTGTGTTGTTAGCAAATACATACTGTGTTTTTACCGAACACATAATGTGTTGTTACCAAATACATAATATGTTGTTACCAAATACATGCTGTGTTGTTAACAAATTCATACTGTGTTGTTATAAATACATACTGTGTTGTTACTAAATACATACTGTGTTTTTACCAAACACATATTGTGTTGTTACCAAATAAATAATATGTTGTTACCAAATATACACTGTGTTGTTACCAAATACATACTGTGTTGTTACCAAATACATACTGTGATGTTAACAAATGGATACTGTGTTGTTACCAACTACATACTGTGTTATTACCAAATACATACTGTTTTTTTACCAAACACATAATGTGTTGTTACCAAATACATAATATGTTGTTACCAAATACATGCTGTGTTGTTAACAAATTAATACTGTGTTATTAATAAATACATACTGTGTTGTTAACAAATACATACTGTGTTATTACCAAATACATACTGTGTTTTTACCAAACACATAATGTGTTGTTACCAAATACATAATATGTTGTTACCAAATACATGCTGTGTTGTTAACAAATTAATACTGTGTTGTTAATAAATACATACTGTGTTGTTACCAAATACATACTGTGTTTTTACCAAACACATATTGTGTTGTTACCAAATACATAATATGTTGTTACCAAATATATACTGTGTTGTTACGAAATACATACTGTGTTGTTAACAAATGGATACTATGTTGTTACCAAATACATAATGTATTGTTACCAAATACATACTGTGTTGTTACCAAATACATACTGTGTTGTCACCAAATACATACTGTGTTGTTAACAAATGGATACTGTGTTGTTACCAAATACATACTGTGTTGTTAACAAATACATACTGTGTTGTTACCAAATACATTTTGTGTTGTTAACAAATACATACTGTGTTGTTACCAAATACATGCTGTTTTGTTAACAAATACATACTGTGTTGTTATTAAATACGTATTGTGTTGTTACCAAATACATACTGTGTTGTTAACAAATATATATTGTGTTGTTACTAAATACCTACTGTGTTGTTACCAAATACATACTGTGATGTTAACAAATGGATACTGTGTTGTTACCAAACACATAATGTGTTGTTACCAAATACATAATACGTTGTTACCAAATACATGCTGTGTTGTTAACAAATTAATATTGTGTTGTTAATAAATACATACTGTGTTGTTAACAAATACGTACTGTGTTGTTACCAAATACATACTGTGTTTTTACCAAACACATAATGTGTTGTTACCAAATACATAATATGTTGTTACCAAATACATGCTGTGTTGTTAACAAATTAATACTGTGTTGTTAATAAATACCTACTGTTTTGTTACCGAATACATACTCTGTTGTTAACAAATACATACTGTGTTGTTACCAAATACATGCTGGTTTGTTAACAAATACATACTGTGTTGTTATTAAATACATACTGTGTTGTTACCAAATACATACTGTGTTATTACCAAATACATACTGTGTTTTTACCAAACACATAATGTGTTGTTACCAAATACATAATATGTTGTTACCAAATACATGCTGTGTTGTTAACAAATTAATACTGTGTTGTTAATAAATACATACTGTGTTGTTACCAAACACATATTGTGTTGTTACCAAATACATAATATGTTGTTACCAAATATATACTGTGTTGCTACGAAATACATACTGTGTTGTTAACAAATGGATGCTGTGTTGTTACCAAATACATAATGTGTTGTTACCAAATATATACTGTGTTGTTACCAAATATATACTGTGTTGTTACCAAATACATACTGTGTTGTCACCAAATACATACTGTGTTGTTAACAAATGGATACTGTGTTGTTACCAAATACATACTGTGTTGTTAACAAATACATACTGTGTTGTTACCAAATACATTATGTGTTGTTAACTAATACATACTGTGTTTTTAACAAATACATACATTGTTGTTACCAAATACATACTGTGTTGTTAACAAACACATACTGTGTTGTTACCAAATACATGCTGTTTTTTTAACAAACACATACTGTGTTGTTATCAAATACATATTGTGTTGTTACCAAATATATACTGTGTTGTTACCAAATATATACTGTGTTGTTACCAAATACATACTGTGTTGTTACCAAATACATATTGTGTTGTTAACAAATATATACTGTGTTGTTAACAAATACATACTTTGTTGTTACCAAATACATACTGTGTTGTTAACAAATACATACTGTGTTGTTACCAAATACATGCTGTTTTGTTAACAAATACATACTGTGTTGTTATTAAATACATATTGTGTTGTTACCAAATACATACTGTGTTGTTAATAAATATATACTGTGTTGTTACTAAATACCTACTGTGTTGTTACCGAATACATACTGTGTTGTTAACAAATACATACTGTGTTGTTACCAAATACATGCTGATTTGTTAACAAATACATACTGTGTTGTTATTAAATACATATTGTGTTGTTACCAAATACATACTGTGATGTTAACAAATGGATACTGTGTTGTTACCAAATACATACTGTGTTGTTACCAAATACTTACTGTGTTATTACCAAATATATACTGTGTTTTTACCAAACACATAATGTGTTGTTACCAAATACATAATATGTTGTTACCAAATACATGCTGTGTTGTTAACAAATTAATACTGTGTTGTTAATAAATACATACTGTGTTGTTAACAAATACATACTTTGTTGTTACCAAATACATACTGTGTTTTTACCAAACACATAATGTGTTGTTACCAAATACATAATATGTTGTTATTAAATACATGCTGTGTTGTTAACAAATTAATACTGTGTTGTTAATAAATACATACTGTGTTGTTACCAAATACATACTGTGTTTTTACCAAACTCATATTGTGTTGTTACCAAATACATAATATGTTGTTACAAAATATATACTGTGTTGCTACGAAATACATACTGTGTTGTTAACAAATGGATACTGTGTTGTTACCAAATACATAATGTGTTGTTACCAAATACATACTGTGTTGTTACCAAATACATACTGTGTTGTCACCAAATACATACCGTGTTGTTAACAAATGGATACTGTGTTGTTACCAAATACATACTGTGTTGTTAACAAATACATACATTGTTGTTACCAAACACATACTGTGTTGTTACCAAATACATGCTGTTTTTTTAACATATACATACTGTGTTGTTATCAAATACATATTGTGTTGTTACCAAATATATACTGTGTTGTTACCAAATACATACTGTGTTGTTACCAAATACATATTGTGTTGTTAACAAATATATACTATGTTGTTAACAAATACATACTTTGTTGTTACCAAATACATACTGTGTTGCTAACAAATACATACTGTGTTGTTACCAAATACATGCTGTTTTGTTAACAAATACATACTGTGTTGTTATTAAATACATATTGTGTTGTTACCAAATACAATCTGTGTTGATAACAAATATATACTGTGTTGTTACTAAATACCTACTGTGTTGTTACCGAATACATACTGTGTTGTTACCAAATACATACTGTGTTGTTACCAAATACATAATGTGTTGTTACTAAATACATACTGTGTTGTTACCAAATACATACTGTGTTGTTACCAAATACATACTGTGTTGTTACCAAATACATACTGTGTTGTTACCAAATACATACTGTGTTGTTACCAAATACATACTGTGTTGTTACCAAATACATAATGTGTTGTTACCAAATACATACTGTGTTGTTACCAAATACATATTGTGTTGTTACCAAATAGCCTACATACTGCCTTGTTACCAAATACATATTGTGTTGTTACCAAATACATATTGTGTTGTTACCAAATACATACTGTGTTGTTACCAAATACATACTGTGTTGTTACCAAATACATACTGTCTTGTTGCCAAATACATACTGTGTTGTTACCAAATACATATTGTGTTGTTACTAAATACATACTGTGTTTTTTACCAAATACATACTGTGTTGTTACAAAATACATACTGTCTGTTACCAAATACATACTGTGTTGTTACAAAATACATACTGTCTATTACAAAATACATCCCGTGTGTTACCAATTACATACTTATTTATTTAAAATAACGACAACATATTGTAACATACTTGCTACGGGATTAACAAATACGAGTATAGAGTAATCTTTTAGTTTATTTTTAATATGAAATTTTAATATGCATCACTTAGCCAATTTCAAAAGTGTTTATTATATTTGCTTTATCTTATAACTGATGTTGTCAAATAAATAACGTAACTCAATTACATTATAAATGACACTTTAAAGGCCACTGGGGTGGAGCCTTTGAGTTGGAAGCAAATAAAACCATGCCAGAAACCTTCCCGGGAGTGAACTGTACAACTACCCAAAGTTTCATGGCGATCAGATGAGTGGTTTAGTAATGCATATAGGACAAAAATATATACATTCCTTTATATATGGAGATTTTCTGTTCATTAGTCACATAACACCTCATTAAGTGATACAGTTTGATACAATTAAAAACACAGAATCCCAAAGTTGTTACTTGGTACTTAGATTTGTTGATTCTTAGTCTTTTAATAGATTGTCAATTACTAAACTAGATTAAATATTATCATAAACAGAATAACTTTATTTAGATTTAACTCCGAATCCTGACTTTTGGGGGTTTGTTTTACTAAAACATTTCGGCACAAGTAAAAGTCAACAAGAGTAAACTTGTTATTAATGGAATGTCTATGAGACTTTCAAATACATGATATCAAGTAGATAGTCGGAAAATGCTATTCCAACAGTGGAACTTTGCCAAATTGATTTGGCTGTGTCACCAGAATCACAATACCACATGACACTTGTTTTACTCCATTATCTGGATTTCCATTTATCCTCTATATATTGCCAATTGCATTTTATAAAGGGCATTTTTGTTAGTTAAGTGTAGTTTTACTTTTTGTTCGTATTTTAGTTTTAGTGCAAACATATAAGGACGTATAATAATTACTTTCTACAAGCCTCTCTCAATCGGAAATTTAAATTTTTTTAGTTTTTTAACACAAAATTTAATAATCCATTAAAAGATGAAAAGTGGTTAAGTAGTACGCACTCACCACCTCTGGAGGTTGAAATCCTGGTTTAACTATCAGATTGGTTGTTGAAGAACCCAACGATGGAAAACCCATAATTTCACTGGCAAAGCCTATTATTGAACTGTTTAACTAATAGCTTTGAAATCCGTTGTACCTACCAAAAATTCCTAATGAAACATGCCAACCTGTATGCATGCATTCGTTAATATAAGTTATAAACCTATAATATCAAATGAATATATGTAGTATAGTATAATAATTATTAGTTTTGCTACCGAGATAGAAAATTAAACCAGTTAGACGACATTTTTGTGGCTCAGTGAAAGAAAATTCAACTCCATCCTTAAGTCCTTTAAATGAGGAAACATCAAAGTTGTGCAATATGTAAGATGATATTCAATCATAAAACAGTCAGATTATTGCCATCTCATTAATCACACTCCCTTTTATATTATTATTTAACCTGGGATATTCATATAGCAGGTATATGAGGGGTGTGTATTGCTCATGAACTTGACCAAAGTAGAATAATAGTATTTTTTTTTTTAGTAAATACATACTATGTTGTTACCAAATACATATTGTGTTTTTACCAAACACATAATTGTTGTTCCCAAATACATAATATGTTGTTACCAACTATATACTGTGTTGTTACCAAATACATACTATGTTGTTACCACATACATACTGTGTTGTTACCAAATACATAATGTGTTTTTACCAAACACATAATGTGTTGTTACCAAATACATAATATGTTGTTACCAAATACATGCTGTGTTGTTAACAAATTCATACTGTGTTGTTAATAAATACATACTGTGTTATTAACAAATACATACTGTGTTGTTACCAAATACATACTGTGTTTTTACCAAACACATAATGTGTTGTTACCAAATACATAATATGTTGTTACCAAATACATGCTGTGTTGTTAACAAATTCATACTGTGTTGTTAACAAATACATACTGTGTTGTTAACAAATACATACTGTGTTGTTACCAAATAAATATTGTGTTTTTACCAAACACATAATGTGTTGTTACCAAATACATAATATGTTGTTACCAAATACATACTGTGTTGTAAACAAATAAATACTGTGTTGTTACCAAATACATACTGTGTTTTTACCAAACACATAATGTGTTATTACCAAATGCATAATATGTTGTTAACAAATACATACTGTGTTGTTACCAAATACATACTTTGTTTTTACCAAACACATAATGTGTTGTTACCAAATACATAATATGTTTGTTACGAAATACATGCTGTGTTGTTAACAAATTCATACTGAGTTGTTAACAAATACATACTGTGTTGTTAACAAATACATACTGTGTTGTTACCAAATACATATTGTGTTTTTACCAAACACATAATGTGTTGTTACCAAATACATAGTATGTTGTTACCAAATACATACTGTGTTGTTAACAAATACATAATATGTTTTTACCAAATATATACTGTGTTGTTACCAAATACATACTGTGTTGTTCCCAAATACATACTGTGTTGTTAACAAATACATAATATGTTTTTACCAAATATATACTGTGTTGTTACTAAATACATACTGTGTTTTTACCAAACACATATTGTGTTGTTACCAAATCAATAATATGTTGTTACCAAATATACACTGTGTTGTTACCAAATACATACTGTGTTGTTACCAAATACATACTGTGATGTTAACAAATGGATACTGTGTTGTTACCAACTACATACTGTGTTATTACCAAATACATACTGTTTTTTTACCAAACACATAATGTGTTGTTACCAAATACATAATATGTTGTTACCAAATACATGCTGTGTTGTTAACAAATTAATACTGTGTTATTAATAAATACATACTGTGTTGTTAACAAATACATACTGTGTTGTTACCAAATACATACTGTGTTTTTACCAAACACATAATGTGTTGTTACCAAATACATAATATGTTGTTACCAAATATATATTGTGTTGTTAACAAATATATACTGTGTTGTTAACAAATACATACTTTGTTGTTACCAAATACATACTGTGTTGTTAACAAATACATACTGTGTTGTTACCAAATACATGCTGTTTTGTTAACAAATACATACTGTGTTGTTATTAAATACATACTGTGTTGTTACCAAATACATACTGTGTTATTACAAAATACATAGTGTGTTTTTACCAAACACATAATGTGTTGTTACCAAATACATAATATGTTGTTACCAAATACATGCTGTGTTGTTAACAAATTAATACTGTGTTGTTAATAAATACATACTGTGTTGTTACCAAATACATACTGTGTTTTTACCAAACACATATTGTGTTGTTACCAAATACATAATATGTTGTTACCAAATATATACTGTGTTGCTACGAAATACATACTGTGTTGTTAACTAATGGATACTGTGTTGTTACCAAATACATAATGTGTTGTTACCAAATACATACTGTGTTGTTACCAAATACATACTGTGTTGTCACCAAATACATACTGTGTTGTTAACAAATGGATACTGTGTTGTTACCAAATACATACTGTGTTGTTAACAAATACATACTGTGTTGTTACCAAATACATTTTGTGTTGTTAACAAATACATACTGTGTTTTTAACAAATACATACATTGTTGTTACCAAATACATACTGTGTTGTTAACAAACACATACTGTGTTGTTACCAAATACATGCTGTTTTGTTAACAAATACATACTGTGTTGTTATTAAATACATACTGTGTTGTTACCAAATACATACTGTGTTATTACCAAATACATACTGTGTTTTTACCAAACACATAATGTGTTGTTACCAAATACATAATATGTTGTTACCAAATACATGCTGTGTTGTTAAAAAATTAATACTGTGTTGTTAATAAATACATACTGTGTTACTACCAAATATATACTGTGTTGTTACCAAATACATACTGTGTTGTTACCAAATACATGCTGTTTTGTTAACAAATACATACTGTGTTGTTATTAAATACATATTGTGTTGTTACCAAATACATACTGTGTTGTTAACAAATATATACTGTGTTGTTACTAAATACCTACTGTGTAGTTACCGAATATATACTGTGTTGTTAACAAATACATACTGTGTTGTTACCAAATACAAACTGTGTTTTTACCAAACACATAATGTGTTGTTACCAAATGCATAATATGTTTTTAACAAATACATACTGTGTTGTTAACAAATTCATACTGAGTTGTTAACAAATACATACTGTGTTGTTAACAAATACATACTGTGTTGTTACCAAATACATATTGTGTTTTTACCAAACACATAATGTGTTGTTACCAAATACATAGTATGTTGTTACCAAATACATACTGTGTTGTTAACAAATACATAATATGTTTTTACAAATATATACTGTGTTGTTACCAAATACATACTGTGTTGTTCCCAAATACATACTGTGTTGTTAACAAACACATACTGTGTTGTTAGCAAATACATACTGTGTTTTTACCGAACACATAATGTGTTGTTACCAAATACATAATATGTTGTTACCAAATACATGCTGTGTTGTTAACAAATTCATACTGTGTTGTTATAAATACATACTGTGTTGTTACTAAATACATACTGTGTTTTTACCAAACACATATTGTGTTGTTACCAAATAAATAATATGTTGTTACCAAATATACACTGTGTTGTTACCAAATACATACTGTGTTGTTACCAAATACATACTGTGATGTTAACAAATGGATACTGTGTTGTTACCAACTACATACTGTGTTATTACCAAATACATACTGTTTTTTTACCAAACACATAATGTGTTGTTACCAAATACATAATATGTTGTTACCAAATACATGCTGTGTTGTTAACAAATTAATACTGTGTTATTAATAAATACATACTGTGTTGTTAACAAATACATACTGTGTTATTACCAAATACATACTGTGTTTTTACCAAACACATAATGTGTTGTTACCAAATACATAATATGTTGTTACCAAATACATGCTGTGTTGTTAACAAATTAATACTGTGTTGTTAATAAATACATACTGTGTTGTTACCAAATACATACTGTGTTTTTACCAAACACATATTGTGTTGTTACCAAATACATAATATGTTGTTACCAAATATATACTGTGTTGTTACGAAATACATACTGTGTTGTTAACAAATGGATACTATGTTGTTACCAAATACATAATGTATTGTTACCAAATACATACTGTGTTGTTACCAAATACATACTGTGTTGTCACCAAATACATACTGTGTTGTTAACAAATGGATACTGTGTTGTTACCAAATACATACTGTGTTGTTAACAAATACATACTGTGTTGTTACCAAATACATTTTGTGTTGTTAACAAATACATACTGTGTTGTTACCAAATACATGCTGTTTTGTTAACAAATACATACTGTGTTGTTATTAAATACGTATTGTGTTGTTACCAAATACATACTGTGTTGTTAACAAATATATATTGTGTTGTTACTAAATACCTACTGTGTTGTTACCAAATACATACTGTGATGTTAACAAATGGATACTGTGTTGTTACCAAACACATAATGTGTTGTTACCAAATACATAATACGTTGTTACCAAATACATGCTGTGTTGTTAACAAATTAATATTGTGTTGTTAATAAATACATACTGTGTTGTTAACAAATACGTACTGTGTTGTTACCAAATACATACTGTGTTTTTACCAAACACATAATGTGTTGTTACCAAATACATAATATGTTGTTACCAAATACATGCTGTGTTGTTAACAAATTAATACTGTGTTGTTAATAAATACCTACTGTTTTGTTACCGAATACATACTCTGTTGTTAACAAATACATACTGTGTTGTTACCAAATACATGCTGGTTTGTTAACAAATACATACTGTGTTGTTATTAAATACATACTGTGTTGTTACCAAATACATACTGTGTTATTACCAAATACATACTGTGTTTTTACCAAACACATAATGTGTTGTTACCAAATACATAATATGTTGTTACCAAATACATGCTGTGTTGTTAACAAATTAATACTGTGTTGTTAATAAATACATACTGTGTTGTTACCAAACACATATTGTGTTGTTACCAAATACATAATATGTTGTTACCAAATATATACTGTGTTGCTACGAAATACATACTGTGTTGTTAACAAATGGATGCTGTGTTGTTACCAAATACATAATGTGTTGTTACCAAATATATACTGTGTTGTTACCAAATATATACTGTGTTGTTACCAAATACATACTGTGTTGTCACCAAATACATACTGTGTTGTTAACAAATGGATACTGTGTTGTTACCAAATACATACTGTGTTGTTAACAAATACATACTGTGTTGTTACCAAATACATTATGTGTTGTTAACTAATACATACTGTGTTTTTAACAAATACATACATTGTTGTTACCAAATACATACTGTGTTGTTAACAAACACATACTGTGTTGTTACCAAATACATGCTGTTTTTTTAACAAACACATACTGTGTTGTTATCAAATACATATTGTGTTGTTACCAAATATATACTGTGTTGTTACCAAATATATACTGTGTTGTTACCAAATACATACTGTGTTGTTACCAAATACATATTGTGTTGTTAACAAATATATACTGTGTTGTTAACAAATACATACTTTGTTGTTACCAAATACATACTGTGTTGTTAACAAATACATACTGTGTTGTTACCAAATACATGCTGTTTTGTTAACAAATACATACTGTGTTGTTATTAAATACATATTGTGTTGTTACCAAATACATACTGTGTTGTTAATAAATATATACTGTGTTGTTACTAAATACCTACTGTGTTGTTACCGAATACATACTGTGTTGTTAACAAATACATACTGTGTTGTTACCAAATACATGCTGATTTGTTAACAAATACATACTGTGTTGTTATTAAATACATATTGTGTTGTTACCAAATACATACTGTGATGTTAACAAATGGATACTGTGTTGTTACCAAATACATACTGTGTTGTTACCAAATACTTACTGTGTTATTACCAAATATATACTGTGTTTTTACCAAACACATAATGTGTTGTTACCAAATACATAATATGTTGTTACCAAATACATGCTGTGTTGTTAACAAATTAATACTGTGTTGTTAATAAATACATACTGTGTTGTTAACAAATACATACTTTGTTGTTACCAAATACATACTGTGTTTTTACCAAACACATAATGTGTTGTTACCAAATACATAATATGTTGTTATTAAATACATGCTGTGTTGTTAACAAATTAATACTGTGTTGTTAATAAATACATACTGTGTTGTTACCAAATACATACTGTGTTTTTACCAAACTCATATTGTGTTGTTACCAAATACATAATATGTTGTTACAAAATATATACTGTGTTGCTACGAAATACATACTGTGTTGTTAACAAATGGATACTGTGTTGTTACCAAATACATAATGTGTTGTTACCAAATACATACTGTGTTGTTACCAAATACATACTGTGTTGTCACCAAATACATACCGTGTTGTTAACAAATGGATACTGTGTTGTTACCAAATACATACTGTGTTGTTAACAAATACATACATTGTTGTTACCAAACACATACTGTGTTGTTACCAAATACATGCTGTTTTTTTAACATATACATACTGTGTTGTTATCAAATACATATTGTGTTGTTACCAAATATATACTGTGTTGTTACCAAATACATACTGTGTTGTTACCAAATACATATTGTGTTGTTAACAAATATATACTATGTTGTTAACAAATACATACTTTGTTGTTACCAAATACATACTGTGTTGCTAACAAATACATACTGTGTTGTTACCAAATACATGCTGTTTTGTTAACAAATACATACTGTGTTGTTATTAAATACATATTGTGTTGTTACCAAATACAATCTGTGTTGATAACAAATATATACTGTGTTGTTACTAAATACCTACTGTGTTGTTACCGAATACATACTGTGTTGTTACCAAAAACATACTGTGTTGTTACCAAATACATACTGTGTTAAGATTAAGAATGTGATTTTTATTTATAAAGTGTTAGTAATTATTTATTTAGATAATGTGTAATTTCTCTTAGATTTACAAAAAATTACAGCTTAATAGTTTTAATGCCATACTAATTATTTCAATAAATTACGCTATTAATATGCCTCCTCATTTAAACATAATTTAAAAATTTAGAAAGGGTTATAGTACAATTCGCTTATTTCCCTATTATTTTGCACGCTCTATGTAGAACAATTTTTCCTCTGATTGGGAAAATATATTTATTAATTATAGTCAAGGTTCATTACATTCTTTATTTTCAGCATTGAACTTTTTAAGAGTAATCTAAATATCTTTTCCAATAAAACAAATATACAAGGAACATGTTTTTACCATTACAGTTCTTTTTATTTTTATGATTCATTCGTTGATAATTTAACTTTCCATGCTCATTAATTTTTTAGAGAAAATTTACAGACTATACAAAATAACACTTCAAAGTGTTATTTTTCTAAGAAGAAAATGTATTCCTTATATACATTATTTTGTCATTAAATATAATGCATTATGTTATATAGTATGTATTAAATGAAGTCTTTTAAAACTACATGTTTTTATATTTATGGTTTATATAATATCTGCTTAAAGCTACCTAAACCTCTGACTGGTGTAAGCTATAGCCACATATTTGATATATCTTGTCATCTATGAGAATGCAATATCAATACGTGTAAAGGTTAGTACCTTTACACGTATTGATATTGCATTCTCATAGATAAAATGATATATAAGCAGATAGTACTACTTAACCGTAACTCAGTGGATGGTTAAAGTACATACAATACGTTATTTTAGTATTGGTCAAGTAGTTAGCAAAGTTAAATAATACTAAGGTATTCGAACATCGAAATCTAAGTGTAGGGCACGTAAAAAAATTCACCTTTCAATTTAATTACAGTAGAAAATAATGATCAGTGAGACCAAATTAATCAACATATCCTGTAAATTACAAATGTCGAGAGTGTCATATGAGAGCTATGTGAGAATCAAGTTCATGAAGGGACTGTCAGAATCCTCATTAGTCATGTTCATATATTACTAACTCAGGGAGTTAAGTTTACTTTGCTTGAGCCTCTTTGTGTAATTGCAAATAAGGGTACCAGCAATACCCATCATGTTTTATTTGTACTTCATAATTCCTAGTCTTAATGTATAATAGGACCTATATATATATATATATATATATATATATATATATATATATATATATATATATATCAAGGTTTTGGAAAATTACCCAAAACCTTGATGAAAAGTGAACTGTTCTCACTTTTAACCATATAATAACAACCATCTTCCTCCCATTTAATGATGGCCAATCAGTTCAATTGTACATTAAGTGTTCTGTGTGATATAAAGAGAACAATACAAACAAAATCCAACGAAAAGCTCAGTAGTTCAGTATGGTCAAGAGTCATTCAGGAAAATAAGTATTTTATCTGAATTAATAATAACGTTAAAATAAATAACATAGTGGTTATGTGGATTTTAAATAATAGTAAAAACATTACTGTACAATGTTATTACTTAAGATAATTATATTAAATAAAAAAATTACTAATTTATTATCAACACGAAATTTTATGATGTAATCACAAATGTGCCACTGAGTTAAATTATAACGGAAGGACAGCTGGGACGTGAAAGCCGAGTATTGGATTTGAACGTGTGATACATCCCCCTGGGTGTCCGATGTGTGACGAGAGGGAGGGGGCGGTAATGGTTTCTATACCCGGAAGAAATGGGTAGAACATTATATGGTTGGAAAGTGTCTCCTGTATAAGATATGCATCGGAAACCTTAACTATTTTATAATTAGTGTCTTAAGTGAATAATCGTTAATCATCTGAAAGCACACTAAACTATCAATTAAGTAATCTTTCTAAAATATGTTTAATAAATTTTACTATTGGTGTATTTCGGTGTGAATACTTTGGTTTCTATTGTTTACAAGCCTAGTCCAAATAATTATTTTTGAAATCATCAAATCACTGTAAATTAAATAATTAACTTTCAAAAATACTAATTTAAATACTTATTAGCTTTCATTAGCCGATGAAAGCTATAGTTTAAAAATACTTTTTAAACAAACAGAAACCTTCAGAAGATTTTTCAAGGTCAATATACGAGGTACAAACCTCGTAATACAAAAGGTTTAACATAAGTTGGTTCAAACACCAAATGTCTGTATAGTCATTATCTAAAATGGCTGTTCATTTGTTATTGGGCTGATAACTATTAGCACTTTCTAAGAATGGTCGGCCTTAGTTTGTAACAATAACTACATTCACTCACACTCATTCAAAATCCATATCTTGACGATCGGTGTCTTAAGAATAAATTAATTAATAATTAAACAAAAATAAATAAAAACAACTTTAGAAAAAGTATTAAAATAATCGTAGGCGACGTCTAAAGATTTGCAAAACATACAATGGTGGGACATAAGGTTTCTCAATAAAACTAACGACATCAATAACCATTACAAACACCGAAATACTAGTTAATTATGAAAAATATTCTCATTTACTTTTCATTAATGTTTTTGCTTTGTGATCGATCTCTGAAAACCAAGAGCATAGTGGGTGGACATAAAACCTATAACATAAAGAGTGGGAAATATCTGTGGCATGATAACAACTTCAACATTCTTAGAATTTTAACATAACTTAATATAAATCCTCCACAGGTAGGTTAACAATAGGGTTTACTACTATACTGCTATAAGAGCATGAGCCTACTATCAACTCATAAAGCATTTCTGTCAGTGTAGCTAGTCCGTTCCATGTGGGTTTACTACTATACTGCTATAACAGCACGAGCCTACTATCAACTCATAAAGCATTTCTGTCAGTGTAGCTAGTCCGTTCCATGTGGGTTTCACAAGGAATACATAAGTTGAACGACAGTAGAAACTATACAGTTTCAATGTCCAGATCCACGTAGAAGTCGATAATGCAATAAACAAACTTACTCTTAAGAAGTATTAATGATAAACCTTCATTCAAAAGCAATGTATTTGGCATATGCGCTCGCCTCTTTCCAGGTCACATGTACATTGCTGATATCTCCGGTACTACGTTTAGAAGTACATATTTATAAATAAATATATATGTTGATGATATTACCGTAGCTTTTTAACACGTGGTCTTACAATGGGAGACATGCAGGTAACAGAATCATCTTATAGTCCGTGGCATTTACGTTAGAATCTGAAAGAAACAAACACATGCCTGATTCTCTATTTTACAAATTTGGGTACCTCAATTTAGTTGTTCAACTAAATATCCTAGCATTATTTTATAAATATTTTACCCAGTCCACAGTCGACCAGCTTCAGTCATCCAGCCACCACCTCAGCGGTCCAATAGTCCATTACAAACTGCAAGATACCCTAAATTGTAAACTTTGAAGTTATTGTTGAACCTTAAATGGAACTAAACCAAACCTTAAACGTTCTTATGAATCTAACTTAAGAGTTTTTGTTCAATTTATCAATAGATATTTGTTAATTATTCTTTTAAAAAAGGGAGAAAATTGTAAATAATGTAATACTATGAATACAAAATAGAAACAGTTGTTTTAATGGATTGATTCCATAACCTTTAGAAATGTGTACTAAAGGGTTTTGGTATTTTCCTTAGCAGTAAATATATAGAATAATATGAAGAAAGGTTTGTTATAAAGTAATATGTTATTTTAAATGAGCAATACATAGTGTAACCCTTCTATATAACAGTTTTAAATATTAAATATAATAATTATTTTGGAAATGGTTTAGTTGTTGTTTTAATTTAGTCACTATATTTCGATTGAAACCAACTAGAATACTAAGAGCTGTAATTTGAAACAAAAATAGTCTAGCTGTGGTATGCACGTTCATTTAGTTATTTCTAAAATAAGATCAGGTTACCTACCTAGAAGCTAATGTGTTAATTTTTTTGTCCTGAAAACTCGGCACATGGAGTAATTTGTCACTCATGGCTCACAAGAAATTGGGAGACATCTTTCTTGTGCAGGCTAACAATAAATATATCTCTGTCCCAAGGTCTACTGTCCATTCATTTCTCAAATAATATTTATTTTCATACAATATTAATATACTTTCTTTTTTCTATGATGAACATTAAACTAATATAATACCACCATTAATACATGAACTAACACTTTACATTTCGAATTAGTATGTGCTGTATGAGCTGTATGTGCTGTATGTTCTGTATGTGCTGTATGTTCTATATGAGCTGTATGTTCTGTAGGAGCTGTATGTGCTGTATGTTTTATATGTGCTGTTTGTTCTATATGTGCTGTATGTTCTGTATGTGCTGTATGTTCTGTATGAGCTGTATGTTCTATATGAGCTGTATGTTCTGTAGGAGCTGTATGTGCTGTATGTTTTATATGTGCTGTTTGTTCTGTATGTGCTGTATGTTCTGTATGTGCTGTATGTTTTGTATGTGCTGTATGTTTTGTATGTGCTGTATGTTCTGTATGTGCTGTATGTTCTGTATGTGCTGTATGTGCTGTATGTTCTATATGAGCTGTATGTTCTGTAGGAGCTGTATGTGCTGTATGTTTTATATGTGCTGTTTGTTCTATATGTGCTGTATGTTCTGTATGTGCTGTATGTTTTATATGTGCTGTTTGTTCTATATGTTCTGTATGTTCTGTATGTGCTGTATGTTCTGTATGAGCTGTATGTTCTATATGAGCTGTATGTGCTGTATGTTCTGTATGTGCTGTATGTTTTATATGTGCTGTATGTTTTGTATGTGCTGTATGTTCTGTATGTGCTGTATGTTTTATATGTGCTGTATGTTTTGTATGTGCTGTATGTTCTGTATGTGCTGTATGTTCTGTATGTGCTGTATGTGCTGTATGTTCTATATGAGCTGTATGTTCTGTAGGAGCTGTATGTGCTGTATGTTTTATATGTGCTGTTTGTTCTATATGTGCTGTATGTTCTGTATGTGCTGTATGTTCTGTATGAGCTGTATGTTCTATATGAGCTGTATGTTCTGTAGGAGCTGTATGTGCTGTATGTTTTATATGTGCTGTTTGTTCTGTATGTGCTGTATGTTCTGTATGTGCTGTATGTTTTGTATGTGCTGTATGTTTTGTATGTGCTGTATGTTCTGTATGTGCTGTATGTACTATATGTGCTGTATGTTCTGTAAGAGCTGTAGGTTCAGTATAAGCTGTATGATCTGTATGTTCCGTATGTGCTGTATGTTCTATGTGCTGTATGTTCTGTATGAGATGTATGTTCTGTATGTTCTATATGAGCTGTATGTTCTGTAGGAGCTGTATGTGCTGTATGTTTTATATGTACTGTTTGTTCTGTATGTGCTGTATGTTCTGTATGTGCTGTATGTTCTGTATGAGCTGTATGTTCTGTATGAACTGTATGTTCTGTATGAGATGTATGTTCTGTATGATCTGTAGGAGCTGTATGTGCTGTATGTTTTATATGTGCTGTTTGTTCTGTATGTGCTGTATGTTCCACAGCAATTAATCGTAAGAAAGGCCAAACTAAAGTTATTCATCACGCATCCTTAAACATATTTACCAATTGTATAAGTTTTAATTATTCCACAAAACTTTCCACCTCCTGACCAACCTCCTGCAATCAACTCTTATCCGTATTTTAAAAGGGCTTCTTCCTTCTGGACATAATTACATGCATGATTTTACTTTTCTGCAGCATATCATAGACCAATGATCAAACTGCATAACCTTTATCAAATCATAACCTAAATCATTAAACATAATCAAATCATAACCTTAAATCAAATTACAAGATATAGGTAATGACCGAAGGTATGGGCTTCCACAAGACCCTCCAGGTAGGCTGAGGTTTTAAAGGCAAATCTGTAGTGAGGCTTTAAGGTGAGCTCTATGGTGTGCCTAAACAGAGATCCCCCGAGATCCCTTTACCCAAAATTACTTACGAGGCCGAAAGCCAAGAATCGTAAACAAAGTGAAAGATAGATTTCACTCACTTGACTATACACTTAGCTACTTACTATCAAACTATAAAACACTTATTGGGTTTCATAGTGTAGCCCCTATAAAACGGGAGGAAGGTGGTTTTTATCATGTGGTTCAAAGAGAGAACATCATACTTTGGCAACAAATTTTTTGGCTCATTTTCAAGATTAATGTACCTTGCTAGCTTACCTTGTTCTTTTTATTTCTAATCCTAAACCTAACTCAGCAAATAGTTCAATAAATAACTCAATGTTGTATATTTATTAAATTTAAACGATGAGAACCATTAGTCTATATCATGGTGGAACTAGTTTTGAAACATAGTACTAGATCCTGATATTTAAAGAACTCCCGGATGTTAAGCAACATTATTCTGTTTGTTATATCGAAAGATTGGATACTTCATTTGCTGTAAGTAATAAAACTTTTATTTCAGCTATAAAAAAATTTATGAACTCTTGTAGGTCAAAGATATGTTGTAAATGAGATAAAATTAGACAGTATACTTCAGCGTAGCTCCTGTGTTTATTGCTAAAAGTTAGTATTTTTACTAAATTGTAAACTTAAAACACGGATGCAGTAAGTATCAAGCAGGGAGCAATAGATAACTTTTTTAGAACACCCCTGGGGCTTTCTGTCTGGTATAAATATTTTACTTAGTCCCACCACTTTGCACAGATAACAGCCCCGTTCTGCTTTTCATTTGTTTACATCCGACTCCATTATCATGATACCTAGGATAAAATCTGAATGGTATACCAAACAGTTTGAAAGGAACCAGGCCTAATTTTCCTTTTCTATCTCAAAGGGATTTGTTAGCATATAATTTACCTATGCATATAATACTCTACTACCATGTTATATAATATACGAGTAATTTAGCAGTTGTTTAAAATTAAGATAATACAAACTAAAAATTGATGGTCGTTTTGAAATTAGAGGGTAGTTTTACTAAAATGAAGGCGAGATAAGTAAGGAATGGTTTATAATTAATATGACAAGAGACTTTAGTAAACATCAGAAAATCCTGAAGGGAAAAATAATTTCACTCCTAGTAGGTTGAAATAATAAAAACTAATCAAAAACCATCCTAGAGCATCTTAAAGACTTCAGTATTACAATATGGTTGTAAAAAATTAAATAATACTTTATGGAGAAGGATGGTTAGTTGAAACTTTGAGCTGACGCTTTTAGGAAAAAATGCATTAAGATTAAGGAAACACCACAGAATGACTAAAACATAAACTATACTTCCAAAGTTTAAGGTACTTCCTAAGTATACATCTTCAAGGATTTTTTCCAGGATAAAACACAAACATAAAACTCTACTGTACTTGCAAAAAAGCCTTTCTAAAGAAGTAGAAAGTATTTTGTTTTGTTTGAAAGCTAATTAATACTTGACATCCACGGCTAGGTGTTAGCCTACTCATGGCTTAATGTCAGTACCTAGTCTACTCCCATTATGCTTGGTATAAACAGATATGTAACTTTTATCGATGAAATATTAAAATGAAATGGCATGTAACATTAAACTTATTTTAAAGCACTTTTATTTAAGTCAACAATCAACGGTATACCAAATGATTCAGTAATTAAGTCCTATTTCCTTAAGTAATGCTTGTAAGGATTACCAATCTGATAATGGGACAAGTCAATGTAAAGTTTGTACAGCGCCAACTTGAACAAAGTTGCTAAGTAATGGTGTAGCTAAGTACATAATACTTTCCTAAATGTGATCGACGCGAGATACAGATTGTGTCTTAGGGATAACAGCTTTTTTGATATTGATAATTAGCCGTTAACCATAAAATTTTTTAATTTATTATTTTATATAATATATATATATATATATATATATATATATATATATATATATAAAATAAAACATCTAAGATAGTATTCACATTTTTTGTAGATACTATTATAGTAAGTAGGGGATACACAAGAAATTAAAGAAATTTAATTTAATTCAAGAAAACCATAATATTTCATCAATAGAAAAAATTTTAGACATTATACATTTTGCACCTAAAAGTAAAAAACTAGATGCTATTGAAAAATGTTACATATACAAAAACACAAAAGAAAACCCATCATTATTACTCAACAATCAAATAAAATGTCACTCAAGTTCATTGAATTATAACTTGGATAATATAACTAATACCATTGTATAGTCAACATTTATTTATATGTAAACATGTCCCACCTAATACAAAAACTACACTTTTATTCTGAACTAACTGCCCCTAAAAGTAATTATATATCTTATAATTCATCGATATAAAAATTAAAATAATAATAATGACCTAGAGTGACTGTTATTTGTTGAAGATTATAAAGATAATAGTGGAGCTCATTCTTGTTTCAAGGGAACTAATTTGGGACAGAACGATTTTTTATTTATTTATAAATGTACATCCCAATAGCATGAAAAAGTTAACCTTGTGATAAATTCGGGGCCCTCTGATCAAAGGGCCCTTGATCAGAGGTCAATGTATGATCATTTTAAAATTTAAAGCACTAATTAAGTCTGCAAGATATACTGTATGTGACTTAGACCTAAAATGTTGGATCTCTCGTCAGTTCATTAGTTATCATTAGTCACTGTTTGAAACTCATTCCTGCAATTACATTAGCACCAGCAACAACCACTGAAAATGGCACGATACTATGTGTTTTAAGTCGACAATAAGTCGCATGGTCCCAAACTTGTGCGAGAGTAACTCACAACTGCTCTCGGAACATAGCTCCATTATTAATCGATTATAAGTAAATTGAGTATGTGTTAAAGATGTGACCCATATATATATATATATATATATATATATATATATATATATATATATATATATATATATATATATATATATTTAAGAGAGGAATGCCATTTAATGTTTTTAAAAACGATTAAAAGTGGAAAAAGTATTTTTTTGTGATTTCTCAAGAAACAGGGTAAGGTAATCTTGGAAATACTTAAATAAAATTAAACACTATAATTAAATACTTGACTGATATAGAGATTTTATAAACCTTGCGGTCTCAAAAATGATTAACTAGTTCTGTTGTTAGTAATAAATATCTGTACGAGTAGAGTTAATACCGACCTTTTACCAGCTACACATTCATTATTGATGGGACATCATAACGAAGACAAAGTAACTGCCGGTGGCCATAAACTGCTCTCACCCAGTAACAAAGTAACTGCCGGTGGCTATCAACTCAACTGCTCTCACCCAGTAACAAAGTAACTGCCGGTGGCTATCAACTGCTCTCACCCAGTAACAAAGTAACTGCCGGTGGCTATCAACTGCTCTCACCCAGTAACAAAGTAACTGCCGGTGGCTATCAACTGCTCTCACCCAGTAACAAAGTAACTGCCGGTGGCTATCAACTGCTCTCACCCAGTAACAAAGTAACTGCCGGTGGCTATCAACTGCTCTCACCCAGTAACAAAGTAACTGCCGGTGGCTATCAACTGCTCTCACCCAGTAACAAAGTAACTGCCGGTGGCTATCAACTGCTCTCACTCAAAAATGTTTCGACTCTATTTGGTATTGAACACAGTTGGGATTTAACCAAATTGTTACCAAATAACAAAATATATCAGATAGTGTTAAACTTGTGACTATACACTTTATAGTTATATAAATAATTTGCCATACAATGTTGTGCTACCACCAGATCAGAGCTGAATTGAAATAAATGTTTTTAAAAACTTATTGATTTAAGCTTGTAAGGTAAACAAATGTTTAGGAAATATCATGTTTCATATCGATAACAAACAATTCTGGTATATTAGTGTACCATTTTAATATTATACTGTTAATGTAACCATGTATGTTTTTTTTAATTTTACATATTGATATTGTATATTTATCGGGTGATATATTAATAACGTATATCTTGTGATATCACACTAAAATACCCAATCATTTAAAGGTAACATATACATGATTGTACATAGTTGAGGCCGTATACTGGTTATTTTTAAAAATAATAAAATATTTTCAGAAGAAACTGAACAGTTCAAATATAATAAGGTTATTCATTGGCTACTTGTTTAACAAATTACCATGTACGACACCTGATGAACCTCAATGATTTTGTAATACATAACGTTTTTAAAACTTTTTTTAATATGACATTTTAATTGTTGATCATTTGACTTATCATGGTAAATGATATAAAATTTAATTACTATACATCTGAAATATAATGAATAATGTTTCGAAATTGTAATGCTACTACCTATTTTGCTAAAATTGTAAGCAATAAAAACAATATTTTAAGACCTGTTAGAGGGAATGAACTTTTGAACTATTAAAATCCCATAACTGCAGAAGTGCATGTATCTCTCCCTCAGAATCGAGCGTCAGTCCCCGCGGTCCGACAGATTGCTTTATATACGGGTCATAAATTTGTTATTTTTCAACTTACGTCACGTCAAAATTGATGAAAATATTTTTCCATACAGGAAACAACGATTTGTTTACATAATAAAGAGCGTAAATTGAATTGTAATTTAAATAAATCAGGTGTAATTATGATGAATTCATGTTGAAATATAAAAATATACATACTAAAACCTGTCTAGATGAATTGAGGTTTAAAATGATAAAAGGAAGATTTCCACCATAAAATGTATACTTACTAGCTGTACCCGGCCGCTGCGCCGGTCATAATATTGAGCGTTGATTGTATAATTGAAATGTACAGCAACCTTTCAGTTTACACGGTATGCAATTTATATCCCATTTAGGAAAGCTGATGTTATGTATAATTTACCGCTGTAAACTATTATTTTTAATTTTAAAAGTTTACCCTACCACAACTTTATTATTATTTTGTTTTTTTTATTTTATTTAACAGCTGTTATTCAAGTAAATCAATCAATTAATACAGCTCCATAAGAATACCATGGACACTTTGGGAGGGGGAAGAGGAAGTTTTGAGTTCGGAGAGGGAAGTCTTTCCTTAGTGAGCCTCTCTTTTTGAGGTACAAAGATAAACATACGTACAAATAAATATTAAGTCAATAGTACGTATAGTTTTGGAGAAATAGTGAGTAGTAAATGGGAAACAGAGGGTGTCCCGGAACTCTCTGGAAATGTTATCAAAAATTGTTCCTTGGGTCAAGACAAACATATTTCACAATATAGACTTGGGTCTATGTTGACTAGTTTACTGTCTGTCTGTATGTTTTTTTTACAAACTATTTTATAACTCAAGAACTATTTAAGATAGAAACTTCAAATTTAGTACACACCTGTAGCTTAACAGTTAAAACAAGGGAATAAAATATCATTAATGTAACTAAATTAACCAAAAAATGGCAACTGTTGAAATCTTTAATGTCAAATATAATTAAAATTGTTATAGCTATAAAAAAGTTAAAAGTTAAGTAAAAAATGCACAGTTAAAATACAAATAAAAAACATCTCATTTACTGAAATGGAATAATAAATAACTCAAGCGTGACAGCTTATGTAAATCAATGTAATTTCCATAATACAACAATACATACCTAAAACATAGTTTAACAGCAAAAATGAGACGCTGTGCATCATTAATCAACTGTTTTATATCCACTTCATGTTAACAATGAGTCAGCTGTTTATTAACAATGAATTATTT
Source organism: Stictocephala bisonia (assembly GCA_035578905.1). Classification (NCBI taxonomy): domain Eukaryota; kingdom Metazoa; phylum Arthropoda; class Insecta; order Hemiptera; family Membracidae; genus Stictocephala; species Stictocephala bisonia. The sequence continues at coordinate 62,162 of JAQJVL010000565.1, read as the reverse complement.
ATAAAATAGAATAGCAAATATTTTCACAAAACAAATATATACAGTATATACAAAACAATGTTGTTGTATATACAAGTGACGGCCTATAACATGATTGCACAGTCTCCAACGTTATACTACAGATCGATGAACTAGTTCAAAAATATGTACATTCTCCTGAATTCTTGCTGCAGCTTCTATAATTCTGCCAACCAAGCCCATTTCACTCCACTGGTGTGCTGTGTACCAGTTCTTTCAAGTGCCCCCACAGAATAAACTCTAATGGTTTCAGGTCAGGGAATCTAGCAGGTCAATGTTCAGGTCCACCACGTCCCATCCACCTCTGCTCAAACGTAACATTTAAGTAGTCTCTGGCGCACATACCAATATGTGTACCAAGTAGCTCTATCGTGATGAAACCACATGTCATGTCTGAAATGAAGTGGCACATTATTAACTGAGACTTCATTTTGAGCAACTTTTATATATTTGTTATGTGGAAATATTAGCTATTATATTTTATAAATAATTCATTATTAATAAAAAGCTGACTCATTGTTAACATGAAGTGGATATAAAACAGCTGATTAATGATGCACAGCGTCTCATATTGGCTGGTAAACTATGTTTTAGATATGTATTGTTGTATTATGAAAATTACATTTATTTAAAAAAACTGTCACGCTTGAGTTATTTATTATTTGATTTCAGTAAATGAGATGTTTTTTATTTGTCTTTTAATTGTTTATTTTTTAATTAACTTTTAACTGTTTTATAGCTATAAAAGTTTTGGTGAAATTTGACACTAAAGATTCAAAAAGTTACCATTTTGAAATTAATTTAGTTAAATTAATGATATTTATTTCCTTGTTTTACCTATTTGGTTACACATGTATACTAAATTTAAAATATCTGTCTTAGCTAGTTCTTGAGTTATAAAATAGTTTGTAAAAACCACATACAGACAGACAGACAGTAAACTAGTCATCGTAGACCCAAGTTTATGATGTGAAATATGTTTGTCTTGACTTAAGGAACAATTTTTGATGAAAAGTACCAGACAGTTCCGGGACACCCTGTATATAGATATTAAATTTAAAATTTTCCAATTTAAATTAGTTTGTTCTCTTAGGTGAAATAGTTTCAAAGTCTAGGCGAATTTGTAAGTCTAGTTTTAGAGGGCACAAATAACTATACGTGACTCTGAATCAATAAAATGTTGTGTTTCTCACTATATTTAACCATGTCCAATAATCTGGCATATGATCTATGCGCGCTTTAAACTAAATTCTCAATTTTCCGATTGGAAACCGTTTATTCTCCTAGATAACAAAGTTTCATAGTCTAGAAAAATCTGTAAATCTACTTTTAAATAGCGCAAAGTAAGGTAATTGACTCTAAATCAGTGAAATATCGTGTATGTAGCCATGTTTAGCCATGTCCTATGATCAGGCTATACATGTGTTCAGATTAAATTGTATATTTACCCATTAAATACAGTGTGTTCTCCTAGTTTCACAATCTAGACAAATCTGTAAGTCTACTCTTAGAGACTGTAAATTAACCAATTTGATTTACATGCACAAATTGAAAATCTAGCTCTACCTAAGGATTAAGGAGGTGAGATAGAGCAAAAAGTCATAGGGCCAAAGTTTTAGATCGTCTCAAATCAGGTGCAGAAAATGGTGTTGGTTTTGCTGTAGAAACGTTAATTTAGCCGCTACAGTCCAATTAGAGAAACGCTGTTTTTGGCGTTAAAAATGTTTGGCACTAAACAGGCTGCCATCTTCGATTTATCAGTTCCCTTCTTATTGCACATCTACAACATAAGACCTTTGACTCTACAAAATGTCAGCCTCGTAGGCTTAGTACTGTTTAGTTACAGCGATAAGTGAGTCCTATAAGAGGCATATACAGTGGTATATGCCTTTTATAGGTATAGGTATATTTTCCATTACCTAACAAGTATGCCATATTTAATTATTGCTAAGCTGATCGTCCAGATATGGGTGAATTTCGAATAAGCGTGATGAGTGGAGAGTGAATTTAGTCTTTGTACAAACTAAATCCGACGGTCCTTTAGAAGTGTCATTAATTAATGGCCAAATGACAAATAAACAGCCCGTTATTATCGGCTGATCATTCTCGAAATGTTTTGTAACTGTGATTGGTTCGAAACGAGAACGTTAAGTCTTTAACCAACTACGCTTCTGAATGTGGTTATTTATTAGTTATTTATTGTTTAACAATATATGATTCACTTATTTTCCTTGTTATGTTTATGCAGTATAAAATGTCCAGTAATTTATTCAAAATCACCATGAATTACGTTAAGCACCTGATAATAAAGCTAAATACTTCAAAAGAAGTTCTACAAATATGTGACATAATTTAAAATAATGAATTAATGTCAACTGTTTTCTTTATATTGAATACGTAGATTTTCTTGTCTTAATTAATATTTTATATCTATATCATCTATATTAAGAACCCCGAATATAGAATGAAACTTTATTACAACCTTTTAGTTTTTTATTTTTTATAAATATATTTTTTATGACTAACATCAACATTATATCCACTGGACTCTTTTTTTCTATAGATAATCTAACACATTTGTTGCAATTTCAATACAGTTAGCTATTCCTTTTAGTTATAAATTACGTTTGGGCATTTTTTTTCTAAGAAACACACAATATAAGCATATTTTAACAAAATAACTATTAAGTTATAGTAAAAAATAATAAATTATAAATAAATTAAAACTTGAGCATGATAAATGTAAAAAATATACGATTTGTTTATAAAACATCGTATAAAGAGCAGGAATTCCTATATACCTGTGTGGTGTTTGCCAAGCCCAGATATATACTTGCCCATAAATCTTACTAATGGTTTTTGATGACTGACTACGTTATAGGTATGGCATTACGAACACTAAATATTATTTTCTGTGATACCTTTGCTTGGTTTCAGAAAGCAAGTAAATAAATAAAAATTTATCAAGATGAAGTTATATGTATTTATATTGGTTTAAATGTTTTGATGATACAAATCATGAAACTCCTTACTTATTGAACACCTAATAGTCAATTAACCTCATTTATAACAGATCACTTCTGACATTAATTGTTAAACTATTTCTTACCTTTTTATTGAGATCTAATAATATTAAAACAATATTGTCAACAAAACCCCTATTAATAATGTGCACAAGTGTATCAATAATTTTTAAACATTGTAAACGTTCATTTATAAAGAACAGGGAGGGGTCTTGTTGATTTTTTTGCTGATTTTTTTATACTAGATACAATTAATAAACAAGACTGTGTGTCGTTTTTTTCATCATAAAAGTGGGGAAATTAATTTTTTGAATATTGGGTAACATGGAAGAATAAGTGTTTCCTTAACTAATAGCGATGTAGGTACTCAATTGTGTGGGATTATCTCCTTATCAGGAATATCACAAGGTTTCTGCAATCTAATGATTATTAGGCACCGTTAGCGCCGGAAATGGGCCGATTTTAATAAGATTCCATTCTGTTAGGATAGGACTAGGTAGGGTATTGATAGGTTAGGTCATGTTTGTTTTGGTTAGGTTATGTAAGGTTTGGTTAGTTTATTTTAGGTTTGGTTTGTTTATGTAAGGTTAGGTAAAACTATGAACTTTGAATGGTTTAACCAACTATGCTACACACCAATTAATAATAAGTAAGTCTAACGTAACCTAACTTAACTAAATCCACCATAACCTAACCAAACCTCACATGAAACATGAGCTATCCAAACCCAACATAATCTAACCAAACTAACATAACCTAACCAAACATAACCTAATCAAACCTAACATAACCTAACCTATCAATACTTAACCAAGCCTTCTCCTAGCAGAAAGTAAACTAAAATCGGTACATTTCCGGCACTAACGTGCTTAATAATGGTTCGATTGTAAGACACGAATCTGAGTTTTCTCAGTTTCGGAATTTTCCGGGTACTCCGCTGAAAAAACTATCGTAGTCTTATTTCTTGGTTACGTATCTACTATTTAAAAAATGTCAGCCGAAAAATCTAAAAGACACCTGTACTATATAATTATCGACTTAACTTAAAAACAATAATATAAAAGAATTGTATGGTAAAAAATTTGGTTTATATTTGATTTATAATTCTGTAAACCGACAACTGGCCTTAACCATTTAATTGGTTATATGATGATATCATTACTTTAAACAATGATACTTATAATACTCGTTCTGACTTTAACATGACGAGAACTGTTAATTGTTTTCAGTATCATTTACAAGACTAACTCTATAATTATTTATATTGTATTTTTACAAACAAAATTATATTAATTAACACATTATGAATATTAAATTAAATTTAAGTGTTTTAAAATGCAGCAAACATAAGTGTGGATATATAGGACCATAGAACTGAGATCCTTGTAGACTTCTTTACACACCACTACTTGGGAAACCTTATTAATAATGTCCACAAGTGTATCAATAATTTTTAAAAATTGTAAACGGTAATTATAAAGAACAGGGAGGGGTCTTGTCGATTTTTAACTGATTTTTTTCATACTAGATACATAATTAATAAACAAGAATGTGTGTCGTTTTTTTCATCGGAAAAGTGGGGAAATTCCTTTTTTGAAAATGAGGAAACATGGAAAAATAAGAGATTCCTTAACTTGTCTATTGTATGATATGCGATAATGCAGAAACACGTAGCTAAGGACATAGAGAAACATGGACTTTAATGAGTATTAACTGTGTTCTAGGGAATTACTTTTCACCATGTACACTCTTTTATTTATAATTAATAGAGATTGTATATTACCTTTTTTGACGTACAACTATCCAAGAAAACATATCAATTGCCATATTTGGGAAATGTATCTCTGTCCACTACAATGTACTTATTGTGATGATTATATTTGCTATTGCATTGCTTAAAAGATTAATCCAGAATCCATTCACAGTTATTTCTTGAACAAATAAGATCTAATTACAGTTTAAAGTAACGGAAACGACATGTTATATCCGCAATTAAGGTAAATAATGTATACATTAATTTAACACTGTACATATTCTTCAGAGGAGGAATGTTTCGTAATATGTTCATTGTAAACAATTGCAAGGTTAACACTGTTGTGAAAACTAACATTATACTTTATGTAAAACGATCATAGTGTCTCTTTCAAAAATTGAAAAACAACTAAAAATGCAATATTCAATAACAAGTATAGTTTTAACAAAATAGTCAAAGTTAATAAGACATTGGACGTGCGTTAACCCATATTATATTAATTATCCTCACATATACTTATTGTTTAACTATAAATAGATTGTAAATACAAGTAAATGTTACTAACAACAAATGAATGAGACATATTTTCTGATTTTTTTATTGGTTTTCGTAAAAAATTATAACGAAAGCAGCTGTTATTAAAAAAAATATTGTAAACAATGTAATATGTTTTTTAGTTGTCTCTTGTGAAGAAGTTTATTAATTAGCTATTGTTAGTATTTATGGTCAATTAATATGCAATTAAATACTATGATCATTGTTACTAAACTGTGTTACTGCCCTTAACACCCCTATAATTCATTTAAACTGGAAATAATTAACAAATTAAATTCAACGGATAAGGGCTGAAGTTAATTAGCTTCATTGTTACCAAAACTTAGCCGTGACCAACGCCAACCCCCCCTTCTCCAAACCCCACCCTCTTGGCAACTCAGTTGTACATTTATTGAATTTCACCCAGCAGTTTGCTTTATTTACAAGATAACAAAGTTAGCTGGCGAATTAATAATTAATATTTTTTAATTAATTTGATTAAGGTAGCGAATGAAAACCACCTTAATAATTTTTTAATGAACCCCATATAAAAACCATCACTAATTTGTCCAATAAACAAAAGTAAAAATTAAAATGCTTTTCATTATTAAATGAAATCTATCAAGTTAAAGCGATAATAAAAAATAGAAATTTAGTATTTAACTGAGCTACTAAGCATGTCTGTAGCCCAAACTAATAATTGAAAATTGAAATTATTTAGGCCTATAAAACAAATTATTTTTATACAACCATTTTAAAGTGTTTGCCATGATAACTGTATAGTTGTAAATGTCAATTAATTTGCTCACTTATGTTAGTGAAAACCCGCCTGACGTATACCATGGTTCCAATCGTATTGTGTTTACTCAAAGAGCATTATTTTTCTTACTCCAAGGCAACCTGGATACCGATCATCAAAGCAATTTTGAAACATATAAAACTTGTGGAATATGGACAGCTGTTTTTAATATTAGTAAAGATTGAAAGATTGAGACATTTCATCCAATCATAAAATCCTTAATCGAGACGCCGCAAAGCACCCGATAATATTTACTATATGACTACTAAGTAAGTGCTGACAGATCAGTGGTTAAAACTGGAAACTTAATTTAATTTTATCAGTAAATTATTAATGAAGAAATTCATATGAAGATTTTTGAATATAACTTGTTTACATATTTTTTAAATGCATGTTTTTTATTCGTCTGTAAATGTAGTTAGGGAATTTAATAAGATTTCCGTTATTTCAATATGAATGTAATGTGCCTACACAGTTCTTTAGGTAGGGTTGACCGTTGTTAGTACTTTCTCAATAATAAAGGACGTGTGAACACTGCAGTTGACGGTTTTATTACCAAAATAAGTGAAGTACTGTTCTACTACTTTATTTATGATATATCGAGTGAAAACAGCGAGTGAAAAACTAAATATGCAATTATTAACATATCCCTTATCTTTAAATTGCGTAGCATTGTCGTTAAATTATACATATAGTTTTGTATAAACGCCTGTTTTAACAGTAATGTTAGTTTTAATTTTACTGGTATCTTGTATAGTTAAGAGTCCGTCGGCAACGTCGGTTTTAGTCCCATTGGAACAACGTTATTTGCGAATCCAATTTTTTTTCGATATTTATTGACCAACAGTTACTTATGAGGTGTAATTTTCAACCTTAACATATTGCGCATTGGGTTTGCTTTTGATATTTTAAATACATACGCCAAGTTTTGAAAAATGGGTGAAAAAATGTCTAACTAATTATTTTTTATGTTTTTTCCCACAAAAGTAATTAGGAGATACAAAGCAATTCCAACGCGTAATTATATTCTTAATCAAATACAATTTGTTTGGAAAAGATCCGGTTAAAAATAACTGTTTGGTTTGGAAACACGTTATCATATATCCGGTTCGAAAGTAACATTTTTATTACGGAATTAAAACCAACATGGCCTATAGTCTCTGCAGACTCATAAAGAAAACCAACTTGTTTGTTCAATAATCCTAGTAATTATTGACATTGATATTATTCCAATGTAGCTAAAATGATACAATATTAACTAAATAGATATTACAGTGTCTGAAAAAGAGAAAAAACTGAATAGTTTGTTTTACAGGTTTCAATTTATTTTGACTGGGGAATTACGTTTTACCTGAATCAAGTCATGCAGTAATTTATTTAAACTATACAGGAAAAGTGTTTAATTTTACAAATCAGAATCATAATGTAATAATAATAATATGTAAATTTTTTCTTAATTATTAGGACCATTATTTTAGACTATTATAATTTTAACTTTAATCTGAGAAAGTTTACGGTCAAACTTGAACATAAAATTAAACTGAGGTTTAATCAATATACTCAATGAATTAAATAGTTTTAAAAAGAATATTTCATCACACTGTTGGTAATTTTCCTCGTCATGAAATAAAAGCAAATCGTATTTATTGAAATCACATCATCTGCGTAATACCGTGTTTTTGACAGCGACTTTCCAATTTTACTTTCAGACTTAAGGGTTGGTCCCTGAGAGCTGTCAAATGGGTTTTCGTAAATTCTTTATCTAAGTGCCGTTCATAAAGTGTGTCTTATTGCCACTGTCCAAGTATTGGATGAATTGTCCTTTCTTTGAATCATACATTAAAATAACAATGTCGTTCTTCATATTAAAAGAAACTAATATAATTTTGAATACTGTAATATAATGTGATGACCTGCAGGAATAGTTTTTCAAAGCACAACAATTTCTGAATTTGATAATAGAATTTAAAGTTGGGTTAGTGCATATAAATAGTGAAATGATACAAATTAAATAACTGGTCTAAACTTGTAGCTTAGGAAATTCAACACATAACACAAAACATAATATATAAAACAAGAAGAAGTTAATAACTTAACTTAAAAATAACAACTATAACGTTGTGTAGCTACCATAATATTAACAAGGTAGTTAAGTTAAGGAGCCACGTTATCAGTAGAAGCAACATAATGGCTGATAATTAGTGACAGGCATCGTGAACACCAGCCATCAATACTGGAAGACATGGCGGTATTTATTTCATAGTAACTGTATGATTGGTTTGTAAAACTGAGGAAATATAATCATAATCATTTTAAAAAATCTAAATTTATATATACAAAACTGTAGTAGTTTGCCTCTCTAAAAACATAAGTGCAACAGTAACAAAGTACAATCGGTACAAAGTAATACTGTTTTTCGCACAATTTTCTCTACAAATACTAGCCGAGCTTACTATTGCAACTCGACCCACTGTCGTTAAGTACTCACATATTCAAAATTATTACTTTTTAAGACTGTGAGAAGAATTTCCATCTCGGTAACTGATAGTACAATAAACAGCTAAGTTGCAGTTCTCCAATAAAGTTTTTTTTTTATATATACTAAATTTAAGGGAAATTATAAATATTATTATTGGGTATTTATTACTTAAAAAGATGTTTACGAAACGTATTAAATAGTTGTGAAACACAAACAATTTAACGTTACTCAACACAAAACTATCACAATACAGGAACAACAGCCCAAATACTACGGTGATCCACGTTACCCAATCACCTTGCATCTTACCCAGTGACTCCCGCTGGTGTGAGGATGGTCAACTGGGTTTACTAAATCCGATCACCGTGGTACTTGTCCTTTTTCTACGTTTTTCTACATACTTTATTGGTAAAGTTATGTTTTATTTATTTATTTATTTTTGTAATTTTAATTGTACTCTTGTTTGAAAAGAAAATAATTTGGAACGACCTGGTAAGCTATAAATACATTGATCTATGTATTTACACTAAAAATAATGAAAAATGGAAAATAGCTTACGAATAAATAATTAGTGAAATTTACTTAATTGCTACTGGAATTTACTTCCAGATTGTTCATATAAAAATAAAAAAAATATATTAAATAAAAACTATTCTCATTAATTAAGGTACTATGATTAATCGTACGGAAAAGACACTTTACGACCATAAAATGTTCTACCCATTTCCTCCGGGTATAGAAGCCATTATCCCCCCCCCCTCTCGTCACACATCGGACACCCAGAGGGATTTATCACACGTTCAAATCCAATACTCGGATTTCACGTCCCAGCTGTCCTTCCGTGAAGTAAATTATAACTTAGTTTATTTGGCACACCTTGTTGTGATTATAGCATAAATTCATATATAGACTAATACTTTTTCTCTCATTTGAGCTTTCTTATGTACTAATTTGACCAGTCGTTTTTAAATAATATATTTCATCTAATTATATATATATATATTTTTAGATTTTCTTTTCTTCACTAATCTCTAATTAATTGTTGTTTTGGTTAACTAATAATTAAGCAGGAGTAAATAGCCAAAATTGCTAGTTTTATTAAAATTGTATTTTCTCTTCTTCCATGATACATTTACTCTTCTTTACTGTAAACTAACATATCAAATATATCATTATGCTGTTAATAGTAAGTGCTTTTACATAATAGTCCAAATTCTAAACAAGTACTAAAATGTATAAAATAGTACTAGTTGGGTATTGTCGGCACTCTACGTAGGAGCATCACAAAGAAACTGAACAGTCAACTGAACTTGTTGTGTCAAAATTACATGAACATGACTAGTAATGAGGTGTTTTACAACCCCCGCCATCAACTTGACACACAAGTCTCTCAAATAGCCTTCTCGTCCTTTGTTTTTTACAAAGTATGTTCGGGGCACACAGATCTATATATTTTTGAATTTAGTTTCAGAATTGCATGAACAGCTACGTTTATTTGCTTGTTTCTGCTATTCATTTAATATAGATTAAAATATTGTGTTGTACATTTGTCAGTTATCTGGATGATGAATGTCTCACCATTTCGGTAAAACCTAACTCTGATCTAATATTTTAGTTCAGTTGAGTATTAGTTCTCATAATTAGTTTGATGTATGGTAGGGTGTATCTATTATAAAAACCTGCATAGGTTTCGGCAGATATTATAAATGCAATTATGCAATAAGCACTTTATTGTCACATTCCATTTGATCATAAAAATATGGTGATTCGTCCATTTTACAACTAAAAGCTATAACATTATGAATATCTTGAATTATATTTCTTAGATACTATACCTACAATTAATTGTATTTTTAAATATTGACAAAATCGAAAAAAAAATGATTAATTGAAACTACTGTTTTAAAAATGCTTTAATTGAATAGTTAACTTGTGTGACAAGCAGGATTTTATAAGTATACTGAACTTTGGCGGCGTTAAAACAATTCTTAAATTTTTTTCTGGCACTTAAGGATTTGGTCAAGTAAAGAGGAAGACCCCCAAATAGATATGCCATTAAATAACTAGATAACACACGTTGTACAAAACATTATTCAAATTGGAACTATTTTTAAAAGAATAATGTTTTTTAGGTGTGCCGGTTATTTATTTACATACTTTCAAATTCAAGTGAAGTAGATCACCTGCAAGTATGAAGTAAACTTTGTGGGTTTGGGAACGTAGGCCCAACGAGTGAAGTTGGATTTTATAATACAGGAAGGAGAAAATGTAAAGATGAAACTTTAGACGATAAAGTTTCGGATAACGTTAACGGTCATAAGACCTTGCTAGCTTGCTTTGCTCTCCTCACTTTTTACCCAATTAGGAACTCTGCAGATGGCATAATATTTAAAAAATAATATAATTGTCATCATTTTAGTAACGACAAAGAGATAGAAATAAAAATAGAATAAGACGAAATGTTATAGCTAATTTATATAGAAATTATTGGTTTCTTATACTTATCAGGGCTTCTTGATTTTGTATTCTGTAACTTTTCTTTTGCTGTACATTTCTAACGTTACATAATGTGCTATCGAAAAATAAATAAAAATGATACTGAAGTGTGCAATAACTTATAATTACATCTGTACGAAAAACTATGTATTAGTTTTTCTGAGAGTAAAATTAAGTCTCAAAGAAACCAATGAGGATGCCACATCACAGTATGGGCGAAACGTCTGGTCATCTTGTAAATATTGTAGATAGTACCTTGACGCGGTTGTCATCGTAAACTGTAGATTCTAGTTATGACACCGGCCGCTTAAGCCTAAGTTCTAAAAAAAAACTATGTATTAATTTAATTGCGGTAAATGCGATATAGTGTCTTCACTGGTGCACGTATACACGACATTTATTATGCTTTATTATTTTATTTATTCTTTGTACAAACTACTTAATAAGAAGTAAAATTAATTGCAGTAAACAATACAAAAGCTATTATTATATACATGATAGCGTAGGATAAATCCACTTCTTATTTATTTATCAATAGTATTATTTTTTTATTATTATTATCATTTTAACTTACTACCATCACGGAATTTTATCATATTTTTAAATGAGGCCTTATATAAAAAGTTTGACATTTTCTCTTATTTTATAAGCTACCCAACACTTGATTATCATTGCAATGTCAGCCTACTTATAACTCAAGTCCCTCATCCTAAGAATCATAATTACTTAGTTTACATTTTTGGTTTTCTAACCTTACATAAAAGGGTTCCTAAAACAGAATGGAGAAATTGTATTACAGTATTTATAGCTGATCATTTTAAACATTTCGGGTTGCATTATATAAAATACGTGTTTACCCATGTCAGTGTTGTACACTTAAAACAGAGTTGGAGAGTCGGAGAGTCGGAGAGTCGGATAGTCGGAGAGTCGGAGTGTCGGAGAGTCGGAGAGTCAGAGAGTCAGGGATTCAGAGAGTCATAGAGTCAGAGAGTCAGAGAGTCAGAGAGTCAGAGAGTCAGATAGTCGGAGAGTGGAGAGTCGGAGAGTTGGAGAGTCGGAGAGTCGGAAAGTCGGAGAGTCGGAGATTCGGAGAGTCAGAGAGTCGGAGAGTCGGAGAGTTGGAGAGTCGGAGAGTCGGAGAGTCGGAGAGTCGGAGATGTCATTTAAATGTACAAAAAAGGAAAACAAACGGAGTAAGAAGATTTTAAAATGTCTAATAACATCAGCAAAGTCCTTGTTTCTTAGTGTTAAAAACAGTTCTCACATTACAAGTTCAAATTAATATTTTCCAATTATTTAATACCCATATTCCCAATCAAATTAACATCAAAGTACCTTAAAAATATGAAATAGACTAACGTTAACTTAATATTTATGGTTTAACCATCAGATGTGCAATCACATATTGTTTGTAAGTACTAACTAATATTTACAATTTTTGTATCCTCCCACGCTTGTGCGAAAGTAACTTACCATAGTCTGGTAGTTAAGGACACGTTTATGACAACCGTAGGGTCTGATGCCAAAAATTGATTGTGGGTGTCAAACTGGAGATGTTGTATAGAGTAACCTTTTTATGTAATGTGGGTTTGTTAGAAAGGGTATAGGTTCCTACTAAGCTATCTTAGCATTGCACGGTAGGTTTGTCCCTAAGTATAAATAGTCGTCTAATAAATTTTAAAATAAAATTGCATAATAAACCTGTAAACCCTCCTGTCAGTCAGATGACTTTACAGTTGAAGTACGTGACTACGATTGAATAGAGTTAATACCAGACTTATCACTAACTAAACATTGTTATTGATGTCAGGTCAAAGTACTAACCACTTTTAACATCAATGCAAGGAAAATCCTCTTGAAGTTGAAGTAAAATTCAAAATGACTTGTTGTCATAAGAGAAATGAAATGTTGCCACCTTAATCCAATAACTGCTGAAGTGCGTCCTATTGGTAAATCCTATTTCACTGGCACAATCAAGTGCTACCCCTGAGTGATTCAAGATATATTTACATGTGGGGCTATAAAGGTATTATTAGTAAAGTTTCAGAACAAATTGTGTAAAAATTCACTTTTAAATAATGACTTCAACCGTAGTGAAAATCGTTTACTAAAATAACAAGCTTGATGTTGCGGGAGTCATAAATTTTGCACGGCTTTACCACGAAGCCAAAGGCCAAAACTGTAATGAGAAGGCAAATCCGTATTCCAAGCTACTCCACGGCTACGAAGCTCAGTTTCCTCGTTAGAATGTTCCAGCAGGTTCCATTAGGGCTGACTGCCTGGATTACAGGGTTTGTTTGCGTATTAATAGTAAGTAAAGTTATTATTTATGATTCGTATTTTATAAAATTATTCATTTTATTTCAGTATACTAATGTTTAGCTTTCTTTAAGTCAGTTAATTTTTTTATAGAATTTATTCGTTTCAATGTAAATTGTTTCAGATAAGTAATTGGACTGCAATTTACTTATTTATTTTTAAATCGTCTAGGCACGATGAAATAATACAGTTTTTCATAGTGAATTAATAGAAGGTTAAGGGCTAATTCTCACTATAAAAAACGCTCTTAGCCCTAAGACACAATCTGTATTTCACGTCGATCACATTTAGGAAAGTATTATGTACTTAGCTACACCATTACTTAGCAACTTTGTTCAAGTTGGCGCTGTACAAACTTTACATTGACTTGTCCCATTATCAGATTGGTAATCCTTACAAGCATTACTTAAGGGAATGGAAATTAACGATTAAATAATTTTATATACTGTCGGTTGTTAAATTTAATAAACGTTTTTACGAAAGGCGTTTTATGTTTTGTTTTTTAATATATATTGTATTTTTGTAATAACATTTAACTTTGTCCTTGACAAATGAATTTAATAAAATTCTGAACGAATTAAATATAAAATAAAGCAAACAACTGTTTAGTCTATTATAAAGAATTATTTTTTAAGCTAAAAAGAGAAACTGAATATTAACATTGATTTTACTAGTATGATGATATTAGCCAAGGTATACATCACGTTCAGTTTTTCTCAACGTTAAATAATAAAGTAAAATGTCTATATACTGTTCAATAAAACATTTTATCCTAGTTATTCCCAGAATAGTGGGAAGTTAACTAAATAATAATGATATTTAGGATGAGGGTTATTAAGTTATAAGTAGGCCGACATTATTGAGGACATTCAAATATTACGTAGCTTATAAAGTAACAAACATTTAGAAATTTCTTACAAAGGGCATCATAGAACAAATATAATGTAGTTCTATGATGTGGTTAAATTTCAAAATAACAAACGTTTCTTAAATGATATATAACGTCTACTATCTTTAATGTACTAATCTGCATTCTTAACCAGTGCTGTAATTAACTAATAACACCGTCCATACACACCGGTTGCAAGATGGCATTTTTACTACATATACGACGATAGGCACCTGAATGGCTGTCTTCCGGGATTTCCACTTTATTAGGAACACAAATCCAATATTCCTAACAGCCATTTCTTATTTTGATCTTGGTTTCTCATATTACACCTTTTTTTGGGATTTACAAAGTATTAATTAGAAAATATTTCGAAACTTCAAGTTCAATTTTATATGAAGTTAGACATTGTAATATACCAAATAAAAACAGAATTTTAATTGACCAAATTAAGTTTATTGCTCTAACCGTTTATTATGATTTTTGTATTAAAATTCTGTTTCAACAATTGAAATGTCTTTTATTTACATAGAAAATAATTATTACTGTTTGTCACAATTCGGTTTGAGTCTTTAAACGTTTTAATATTTAAATTGAATTTGGCCCTTTCAGGACAGTACCGTATATTGATGTCAATCGTTTTAACAGGTTTAGACAGTTGTTGACTTTTGTTTGTTAACTTGAAACACGACCTGTGAAGTATGTACGAATGTAGAAAATGAATGATAGAACTTCACGAACATTCAAATTATAACCAAAAAGGCTTCATAGTAAACTGTCGACATCCTGAACTTACCTGATTAACTTCACATTTTTACAATGTAACATGACACTCAACATTTAATTATTAAAATTGGCTAATCAATATCTGAATTTATAAAATTATATTACAACATTTTTAATGTTATCTGTGTATTATAAAAGGTTCCTAAGTTTAATTTTGCAAGTAATTTTAAATGCTTTGCAAAGAAAATTAATTTTTAAAGTTATTAATGTTACTATTTGTTTTAAGAAAACCTCTGTATATTAGCGATGTTCTTATTTTCTGTCTTCAAACACTTGCATATTCTCAAATTCCACATTTTTTGATGCCATTACTATTTTAAATACATACATATACCGTATGTATTTTAAATACGGTACAGGTAAAACAGCCTGGGAACAATATCCATTGATAATTTTCTTCTAGACAGTTTCTTTACAAATAATGAAATAATCTCAATAAAAAAAAGGCTAATTAGCGTGTATAGGGAAGAAAACTATAATACTTGTTGGCTCATCGTGACAGCACAATATATGTCTTGAATAGAAGGTTAGTAAACATATACGTATAATTAGTAAACATTTTTAGGACAGAATACACAAGGTGAAATCTTATTGTACACGGTGTTGTTGATTCCTCGAAAAACAGTGAAGTTACTGACGTGGTTTATTACAACTGAATCGACACGTAGTCGGCCAGGAAAGGCAAGAGCAAGTACATGATAAAGCAACATCAGTCACCTTAATGTCTTCTAATAACATTTGTTTGATGAATCAGATTCAACAATGGTGGATTGACAATGGAGTAACCGAGCATTTAACACATGCTGAATTTTTTTTAAGATTACATATTTTTTACAATTGTGGTGTCAGAACTGCTAGTAAAACGATTTGAAATTAATTGACGTTTATCGTGTTCAACTTCGTATAAAATGTGTTTATTTTTAGTATTAGCTGCCCATGGCAGACATTCTAATGGTATATTTAAGTCATCATTTACAGAATGTTGGTTGGCTCCAGTAAACAGGCGAGAAGTACTCCGAGGACCACACGCGCAGCAGCACACCAGCTATCAGTAAAGTTCGTCCGAAAGACAAAAACATCCATATAATGGATCCATAACCTTAAAATGGCAAGTCTTCAAGTATCATGTTAAATGAGGACACCAATATAAATTCCATATGAAACACGTGCTTATTAGAGTGCTGAGGTTTTCTAACCATGCATTTATGGATTTTTTGTTCTTAATTTATACTCCTATCAAACTAGACAAACATATACTTAATGCTATTTAAAAGTGGATTATAACAACGTATACACTAAAAAAGGATTGACAAAAAATTATATAATTGGAAGATAGTCTTCAAGCTCGGTTTAGAATTAGAGAAAACTATTGACTGAAGAAAATTCTCTAGCACATATAACAGCATTGATGTGTGAAAAATACGACATTTGTTGAATAATCTATAGAAGGCGTAAACATCGCCTATTTAGAACATATCTGCCAGGTCTTATGATAAAAATTGTGTCATGATGAATAAAATTAATAAATATCTTACCAAAGTCATTCGCCGAACCTGGAATATACATAATTAAATTATTCATGCAATACGTATATTTGTAATAAAATACATTGTTAAAACTAAATAATATAAGATAATGTTAAATTGTAATACTTAGGTTTTTATCGTAAAGACTTTATTTATGAAAAATAAATAGAAACTCACTGCACAGCCTGCCGTATGAAACTCACTGCACAGCCTGCCGTATGAAACAGTTACAGTAATTGCCTTTGTTTCATGCAAGCAGTAAATTGCCTCTTTTGTTTGGGTTATTACTATGTTAATAATGAAAACAACCATTATGAAACATTTATTTTGAGTAAACTAACACGTTTTTATAGATTTTATTTTCCTTTAATATGTTACGGCAATACTTTAACCTGACCATTATAATGAAAGACATTGAATTATGGAATCTGGGTATACCTATAATATACCGCGCGTGTATGGGTGGGTGGTTAGTTCAATACCATAGTGTACGTTAATACCATAATGTACGTGTATGGGTGGGTGGTTAGTTCAATACCATACTGTACGTGTATGGGTGAGTTGGTGGATCGATACCATAATATACGTGTAAGGGTGGATGGTTGGTTTAATACCATACTATACGTGTATGGGTGGGTTGGTAGGTCGATACCATAATGTACGTGTAAGGGTGGATGATTGGTTTAATACCATACTATACGTGTATGGGTGGGTTGGTAGGTCGATACCATAATGTACGTGTAAGGGTGGATGGTTGGTTTAATACCATACTATATGTGTATGGGTGGGTTGGTAGGTCGATACCATAATGTACGTGTAAGGGTGGATGATTGGTTTAATACCATACTATACGTGTATGGGTGGGTTGGTAGGTCGATACCATAATGTACGTGTAAGGGTGGATGATTGAGTTAATACCATACTGTACGTGTATGGGTGGGTGGTTGTGTCAATACCATAATGTACGTGTAAGGGTGGATGGTTGGTTTAATACCATACTATACGTGTATGGGTGGGTTGGTAGGTCGATACCATAATGTACGTGTAAGGGTGGATGGTTGGTTTAATACCATACTATACGTGTATGGGTGGGTTGGTAGGTCGATACCATAATGTACGTGTAAGGGTGGATGGTTGGTTTAATACCATACTATACGTGTATGGGTGGGTTGGTAGGTCGATACCATAATGTACGTGTAAGGGTGGATGATTGAGTTAATACCATACTGTACGTGTATGGGTGGGTGGTTGTGTCAATACCAGACTGTACGTATTCGTGTGGATGATTGAGTTAATACCATACTGTACGTGTATGGGTGGTTGGTTGTGTCAATACCAGACTGTAAGTGTACGTGTGATGATTGAGTCAATACCATACTTTACGTGTATGGGTAGGTGGTTGTTTCAATACTACTAATTGCAGTGGGATATCCTATTTCAATCAATACAACTAATAAAGATGCGTGGAGCAGTCAGTAGAATAAGAATAATTTTATTTTTATTGATTTTCATATTAGTGGATATCTAAACTATAAATGCATGGTAAAATGAGTTATATGTTGGTTTATTATATAAATATAAGTAATATTATGATCCCATTTTAAAAATCGGTTGGTTCCTGACATGATCATAATTAAATTAAGATCGATAAACATTATGCATGACGAGCTAACTAGTAAAACAGAACAATAAAAGACTTCAACAATATAAATAGTAGTGATGCTACACTCACTTATCAAGGGTATTGTAAAGTTAGTTCCACAACTGGGAACTACTACTCTTAAGCATAAGCCTATGATATTCCCTAAATTACAGGATAAAGAACCCCAATATACTATCTATATTAACTAGGGGTAATCCCTGCACGCTTCACGTGCCAACCCCTTCACTAGCTGCACTTGTGACACCTCGAACATCACCTTTGGTCTATCTCATTTGACTTCAAATAATAGTAGGTATATGAAGTCTCAATCATAATATAAACATCCATGTTATTTCTTAGCCTATTTCTTAAGTATATGTATACTTGGCCTGTATGTATACTTCCCATTTGTAGCATTCTCTAAGCTTTATAAACATTAGTATTTACGTTCCAACAGAGGTTAAAACATATTATTATTTATATTCGAACATCTGTTACTTTACCATTAATTAAAATACCCAGTCAAGTTATTTTTATTACCAAAAATACGTACTTTGTGGGCTTCCCGTACTCTTCAAGGTGAAAATATTGAACAATTAAAACCTTACTGCACAACTACGAATATGGGATAGTTTGTTGACACGTCAATCGTTGAAACAAAGCGAACAATGTGGGAGGAGTTACTTTATCAACATATGGCATCACATATTAAATATTTAAGGATTATTTTTAGATATAAGTTACAAAGAGATGTAACTAGGAAATTTTTATTGTGTTGATAAGAAGTATGTTCTGACAGATAATATCACAATGTAGCTTATTGTTCACTCTTGCACAGTAAACCGTCCATTGTGTAAATATCGATATGTTATCGCACCGTAGGATACAACTGAAGGGTTAGGCTGTAGATTTTCTTTCGTCTGGATCTATGAGAGCTTAAATGAAAGTATATTTTTCTTTTATTGAGAATGTTCAACAAATATTGTGAAATATTTCGATTTCACAAGGGAAATATGTTTACCCTTGTTAGCTGGCGTTGTATCGATTACTGGAAGTCTTTATTTGGAAATTTAATATTTTTTTACAGTTATTTATAAAACAATTGTTTTAGACAATTATTTTGATAGCCTTATATCCCCAAATAATGTCAATTTTCAAACATACTCTTAAATATGTATTTATGGTAAAAATTATTTATCAAATTTATTTTTAAATGTACATAGATACGTGTTTTTACAAATTTATTGTTTCCTGAAAAATACAGATACAGTTAGTTAGTCTACAAATGATATATTTATGATAATGGGGGATATGTGAACTTTCAAAAATATCAATAAGTGAAACAGACTTCTTTTTAGGGCGGGTTTGTATATGTAAAATTTTATTATTATTAATATATTGTTACTTTATTACTGAAACATTTATAAAACATCTAAAAAATATAGAATAATCATGTAAGTGTTTGAAAAAAAAACACGGAAATAATTAAGTTCAAAACAAATTATAGTGCACTGTATGTTCTTCATTTTAGATTATTGTATTTCTTAGAAAATAGAAATTAAATTTATTAGTTTGGAAAAATCGTTAAGTTACATTAAATCATTAGGGGAAGCTTTATATCTTGTCATTATTATGTATTTTTTAGATTTTTGTTCAAGCGTGTAATGACTATAACCACTTGATATCTGGCATGATATATTTTAGTTTTTATTATTTTAAGTGGACTTGCAAAAAAATGTTACATCCAAGTGTATTCAGTACTTTAATAAATTGCGATCCCATTTGGATACAAGGTGTTTTAAGTTTAGGATCAGTGAATTAAGCCTCTACAATCGGTTGTTTGAATCTTGCAAATATTACTATTTGCAAGTCTTTGCAATAGTTTTAAAATGAGTAAATATTACTGTTTACCTGTGTGAGATTATAGTTTATTTGCTATATTCTTAAAATACTGTTTATTATGATAAGCATTTGAGTTACAAGCGAACTGTACTAGCATAGATTACTTACGAAATTAGAGATTCAATTGTTGTACTAAATAATCATGTAAGTGTTTGAAAAAAAAAACATGGAAACAAATAAGTTCAAAACAAATTATAGTGCACTGTATGTTCTTCATTTCAGATTATTGTATTTCTTAACAATATCAACAAAATGCAGACCATACAGATTAAAATAACGTTGTATAATAAAGAGGGTGTTAAAAAGTATTATAATGAGAAACATTTTTGAAAGATTAGATATTAAATATCGAATCACAACATTTTGATGGTATAACTAAACTCTTAATTTTTAAAGGATTTATTAACTTTCAAAAATATCAGTTGAATGGTTTTCAAGGCATCAGAGGTGAGTATTAAATATGGTAGGCCTAAACATTCTGTGGTGTATTTTTAGAAATTAAATATTGCAACTCATAAAAACTGTAAATAAAAATAATTTTTACAATCTAAAAACAGCAAATTTTAACTTCCGCCCTTTCCTTTATTTTAGGTTGAATTTTTGGTGTTGTATGATATCTTAACTTCATGCACTATTTAAATTAGATCTCATATTTAATACTTACCTCTGATACATTTTGCAAACCATTCAACTGATATTTTTGAAAGTTAATAAATTCTTTAGAAATTAAGATTTTAGCTATACCATCAAAATGTTGTGATTCGATATTTAATATCTAATCTTTCAAAAATGCATCATTCTGATACTTTTTAACACCCTCTTTATTATACAAAGTTATTTTAATCTGTATAGTCTGCATTTTGCTGATATCGTCATGAAATTTTATGTTTTTGCTGACCACGTACTGAAATCACATTTATTTTGTAACATGAATTTAAAAAAAATCATCGTAAAAGCTGAAAACGTTTATTTTTATTAGTTTATATTTCTATATTCCCGCACAAAGAATGAAAAATAATGTCTTTAACATCCATAAAAAAGAGGCTTCACTAATTTTGCGTCAAATTGTTAATTGATTTGACATAAATCCTCTTCAAATGACATATGAATTATAATACATTGTTTTTGCATATGGTTTCATTACTTTACTTAAACGTAAATGCTGGTAAAATTGTTAATGTCAAATATGTAAAAAGTCCATATTGTGTTGTATTGCTCTAAGGAATCAGGACACTGTATAACTTGGAACTCGCCTAATAACATCGCCTAAGACACGAACTTATCATGAACAAGGTAAAGTCTCTGTCAGTCTTGTGTACGTGACTTACAGAACACCGTGTTCGGTGGTGAACTAAGATAATATCTCATTAAAAAGGTAAAGTCTCTGTCAGTCTTGTGTACGTGACTTACAGAACACCGTGTTCGGTGGGGAACTAAGACAATATCTCATTAACAAGGTAAAGTCTCTGTCAGTCTTGTGTACGTGACTTACAGAACACCGTGTTCGGTGGGGAACTAAGACAATATCTCATTAACAAGGTAAAGTCTCTGTCAGTCTTGTGTAAGTGACTTACAGAACACCGTGTTCGGTGGTGTACTAAGATAATATCTCATTAACAAGGTAAAGTCTCTGTCAGTCTTGTGTACGTGACTTACAGAACACCGTGTTCGGTGGTGAACTAAGACAATATCTCATTAACAAGGTAAAGTCTCTGTCAGTCTTTTGTAAGTGACTTACAGAACACCGTGTTCGGTGGTGAACTAAGACAATATCTCATTAACAAGGTAAAGTCTCTGTCAGTCGTTTGTAAGTGACTTACAGAATGCCATGCTTGGTAGTGAACAAAGATAACATATCAGTAACAAGGTAAAGTCTCGTTCAGTCTTGTGTAAGTAACTTACAGAACGCCATGCTTGGTAGTGAACTAAGATAACATCTCATTAACAAGGTAAAGTCTCTGTCAGTTTCGTGTGAGTGACTTACAGAACGCCGTGTTCGGTGGTGAACTAAGATAAGTTTGGGACTTTTTATAAACCTATTTGAGCGAACTTGGTTCTCAATACCTGTAAAGCCTAATGTTACAGCACAAAACGTAACAGGATTTGCTAAAACCATTACATAAGCTCAATATAATGACTCCCGACACTTGTCTCCTGACTTTCATGGTTCATTTACTGCATCCTCTGTACAGGAACGAACACATTTAATTGTAATATCTCCCAGCTGTACGATATACTTTGTTTTGTCAAAATTAATAATGTTATTCTATTCATTAACAGAATTATATTTATCTCATACAACCGCGTATTATTAAAACGTATTTACTATTACAAAGACTGACTCATCTCGGGTTAGCTAGTTTATTTAATTCTTGTTTTAACGAATAACTTATAAAAATATAAATCACAAAGGTTTAAAAATCGCTGTTAGTAGTATTTTTTAATCGCATTATTAACAAATTGGAAATTTCTTTTTTTCAATAAAACTTGTGCTATACCACAATAATCTTACTTGTGAAATGATTACAATAAATAGATACATTTACTCTGATACGTCCAGTTAAAATACGTAAAAATATAAATTAAAGGTGAGTTATTTATATTAATATATTTTATTAATGATGCTAAAACAATCAGGGACTTTACAAATTAAATAATGTATGATTTAGAGTTGAGTTAATATTTTGTTAATACATTCCCTATTTTATCAAATTCAGTTACTGTACTAAAAGTGTAATTTATTTTTAAATAAATTAACAATTTCAAGGAAAACTATGGTACAGGCAAAACAACTAATAAAATGAATGACTACTACTAATGAAGGGATGGCTACTGCATAAAACTATTAGATATTAAAGGTGGTAAGTGAGTTGAGGTTAAGTCAACTATTAAAAAGTACCACAAAGGTTATTAAATGAATATCGTCACTCACAACTGAACAAGTAAAACACCCTCAAGTATTACAGTATCTACAATGCATATAGTAGACGATAGCAATAGCAATAAGGATATTGAGGCGTGAGCTACAACAAAAGTGGCAATAAGGACAATTGTACAGTTATCACAAAGAATGTTTACAGTGGTACATTTCAGCTATGACTAAAAACTATAGGAATCAGTTGTTAGCTACGAGAGGCACAGCGTATGCGTATCGTAGACTATTAGCATCAAATGAGTAGGAATCAGTTTGCTGCTTCAAAAGTAGGAGATCAAGCATAGAGTCTGAGAGAGTTTTCTGACCCTTCTAACGACATTAGGGGATCTAAGCGTCATTCTGAATTAATTTTACCTAACATAAAATAAATACAAAACATATTAAACTATTGAGTAGAGTTAGCAAAATATATTTCAAATATTGGAAAATGTGGGAACCTAACTTTTTACAATGTTTATCTTTTGTTTTGATTATCCTTCAGGTTACCCAAGGGAAGGGGGCCTCAGTTCAACTCCATTAAGCACCTCTGTTATCTAGGATAAGCATTAACTAATGTATGTATGGTACATAAAAGTCAACTGAATAAAAACTAAAAATTTGAATAAAATGGGTTTCTGAGTAGCCAGCAATACATTTTTTTCATGAAAGCTTTGGGTTGATATTTTTGAACTAAAGTGACAAGTTTACTTTATAATTTAATGCTTATTGCAGTATGCTTATGCAGCCATCACTCTTAAAATAAATATAATAGATCTTGTTTTTCTTCATTTAAATTAAACCCGTTTGCCAAGAACCAATCGGATTCTGATTTTAATGTGTTTTAGTCTAATCAATGAGTTGATCGGGACTACTATCAAGGCTTACAAAAGAAGTTTCATCAGCATAAAGCAGTGATTTGGATTTTACTGAATTGGGTAAATCATTTATACATATTAAAAAAAAGAAGTGGTCCCAATACTGAACCCTGAGGCTTCCCACATTCCACCTTAACCTGTTTAGTTCATTCAGAAGTACCTTTATCCGGCGATTTTCAAGATAGGATTTTAAAAAAACTGAAGCTAAATACCAGATATACCATAGTAATTCAACTTATATAGTAATTTTAAAAGAGTTATAAAGTTCCCTTTACCAAAATATCCACTACATAAACTGTGGATCTCTTCATTCTGAAACCATATTGGTCAGAGATAAGAACATCGTTTATTTCAAAAAAGCTACTTAACTGGTCATAAACTAAGACCTCTAATAATTTCCCAATCACAGGAATTATTGAGACCGGTCGATAACTTTTTGGTTGAGTGCGAGAGCCTTTTTTAAAAATAGGACATTTTCTTGAAACCTTTAGTGAGTCAGGGAAAATGCCTTCTCGTAAAAATGCATTAAAAGTAATATATAGGTTCAACAATGCTACCTATCACACTTTTCAATAGACTGTTTGACATGCCGTAGACATCAGAACTATTAGAATTTGAAAGTCGCTTAACCGCATTAAATACGTCTGGATGGCTAATCTCTCCCCACTTGAATGTAACGTTTCAAACGTTCAAATTTTTCAACGGGTCCTGAGAACCAATAGACAATGCAAGAACATTTAGCCGATTCCTAGTTTCCTTTACCGAATCGATAAAATGTCTATTTAATTCATCAGGGGGATTTCAATTTTCTTTTCGTGGTTTACCTTGAAAGAGTTGTTTTTAATTATTTTCCAAGCATTCTACTTTTATTAGTGCTCTCTTCGATAAGTGTTGAATTATATGAACACTTAACATCCCTGATATCCTTCCTATATTGATTCTTAAGATTAGTAAATTCATTTTTAACTGTCTTATCTATACTTGTTATATTTATCTTACTTAAAAACAAGAGCCTTTCTTTCATTCTTGCTAACTGTGATATATACAATTCTTTATTTCTCTTAAAATAAATATTTGGTTTTATTTCTTTACTACTTTAACACAATTTATATTATTCAATAAAACTTTAAAGAAACATTCAAACCTAATATTAGCTTTAGTATGTTTTAACATGCTAACCCAGTTATAAGATAATAAACTAATCAAAAAGTCCCTTTTTGCTGATAAAAGTAATATTACTTTAAAGCTATTATCAATTACTTCAGACGACCTATCACTTACACTATTAAATGTTATCTTTACATTCATTTTAACTATAATGGCGTCATGTTCTAAGTAAGTAAATGTTATAACATTACAGGACAGAACTTCATCTACATCACTATTTACAAATACATTATCTCAGCAGTTACCCCGTCGTGTTGCAGTATTATTAAGAAATGTTTAATTAATATGTTTAAATAAATGTTTAAATAGTTTAACTGTTCTGCTGCTTTTACTAATATCGAATTGAATGTTCAAGTTTCCAACCATGAAAATGCGGTGGTTACGCCAATGGCTGAGAAAGTTCAAAAGTCCTTCAAGTTTTTCTAGGAAAATGTCTGGATTGCCAGTTGTTGAGTCATATACAGATATCACAATTAACGATAATTGGTGAATAAATAAGGCTGATGCCTCAAAATTTTATATACATTTGAAACAAAATTTATTTTACTTGATTTATTGATTTCATTTGCCTTAAGAAATGATTGCTACAGAATGGCTCCGATACATTATTTATGTTATTTTCTCTATTTGCTATAGTGGGGTTTGACTTGGAGAGTGATGCGGTATAAGAGCTTGGCTGGGAGTTAGCAGCTTTCTGAGTGTTCAAAGCATGGGATTCCTGAGAACGAATAACTCGAAAATCAACTATCCTTCTTGTGATCTAGCATACGCTTTTCACTGATCCAAAGGTGTAGTCCGTGGGAAGTGTATTGTTACCTGCCTATGCTCCTGATATCTACTAGCTCCATATTATCGTGTCGATGACATGACATAGATCCGCCATGTAAGTGTTGACTCGGTTGACAGTTTGGTGAACGTGACTGTTTGTGGGAAGGTCATATCTTATTGTAAGTGGTACCATCAGGACATTGGATGACTTCTGGCACGACAACAGTACCTCCTTCAGATGATCGCAAATGACATCCTCTCTCCCTGCGTCAATGTCGTTCGTTCCAGCCATCAAGACCCAGCAGTGTCCTCGAGGGGGCTTCATACTCAGCACACCCGCTCCTGGCTTACAGTTACAGACTCCACTAACTGAAGTGCTTTCAGTGACTCTATTCCTTATTAACATGGCCAGATTCCGGAAGTGGCTGTCTGCCATCACTGTAATGTTGTTGAAAGGAGTGTTTGTGGTTCTCTTCGGCTCCAGTATAAAGAGTTTTTCCCTGTTGAGTATACTTTGTGTCTTCTGTATATTCGGTGCCTTATTTATAGTGTTGTATCTAGATTTTCTCTGCATGTTTCTCTTCCTCTTATTTACAGTAAAGTCTTCATCATCCTCCACTCCACGCTCCCCATCCTTGTTTAATACCTCAACATTGTTATATATTGCAAATGGAGACCTGTTATGATTAGGTAGGGTTTGTGTGAACTCTTGAGGCTCAGGTTGCATGTTTTTCAACATGTTTATGTCTGCATATATAAGTGGATTGGATAGAATAAAATAATACTGTCTGGCTATTTATAAAGTAAAGTACCCGAACAATGTAGTTATTGATTAGTTTTAGTTTCATTTTATAAATATATCTGAATAAACTATTTATTTTTGCTATTGATCATATTTCTTTACTAACTTCGTAAATCACGATTTATAACACTGTTACAATATTTAGAATATGGGTATTCTAAATGGGTGAGACCAGTATTTAGAATACGCAGCTGTGAACACTAAAAGTATAAACTATATAAATAAATATTTGCCTATAGTCAGTTATGATATTTGTTTGCAATATTTGTATACTATGACGCTCGATGTAGTGACTCACTCACTGACACTAAATTTTTAGGCACTTCCCGACGTCCTACCCCTATAAAGTGTGTACTTGAATTGAAGCTCTCGTTCTGAAACCTTCAGGAAAATGCACAATAGTTTACTTTTTTCACTCATTAACAAGATGATGGCCTTTATAGGCTCAAAAATGGCTTCAATGTATTTCTTGTGGGAAATTTGCAAAAAAGTAGTTTTTATGACCTAACTTAAGTAAACATTTCAAACCTTCACAGTTCACTCATAACAAACGCGCGCCTCATATATGAATTTAAACTTATAAACTTAAATATTTGGAGTATCGGGGACCCAAAAACTAAATTTATTAACATATAAAATTTTTAAAACTGATCTTATCTACTCAAGTGGGTATCAATTTAAATATATTTTATTCCTGAATCCAAATATACCATCAGATTTTGAAACGGGCAAAAAATACGGTATATATGCCCACAAAAAACAAAACAAACACCCTAAAACCAAAACAATAGTAATACTAAAATGAAAATGTAAAGCCGATGTATTTATATTCAAACTATAGGTATTTATCTCCTAAATCACACTATACCATTACATTTTGGTCGAAAAAACATTTAAGGCCCCCCTCGAAAATAAAAAATATGCTCAAAATCCAAAAATTTTATAATGTTAAATGCCGCAGGCCGAGTTCCACAAATGGGCTATATGTAAATTTCTCAGGCGAGGCTGCAGGCCGAGCTTCCCTGACGAGCGTAGTGAGTGACTACGGTGTTTGCACACGTAGCGTGCAGGGGTGTCCCCTAGTCATTTGTTCTATAGCTACTTGCCAGCGTGTTGGCTGTGGCTAAGGCTTTGGACTGAGAATGGCAATGTCCAAGATTCGAATCCCCACTGAGCCAATAGTCGGTACTTCACTCGTTGAATAAAGTTTACCCGTGCAAACTGACGATTGAAGTTTTTGGTAAAAAATTAAAAAAAAAATTGATAATAATAATATTTTAATATATTAATAATATCGCAAAAATTTATCAGAGCCACATATTAACATCACAAGGCACAGACGTAATTATCAATCATTATTTAATATTGTTGCTTGGTTTTTTCTTGTTTTCATAGTATGCCATTTAGGAGTGATATGTCATATGGATTACGGTTATTCCCTTCATTTGACTTTCTTTACTAGGCACTTAGTATAACAGGACGACCCATACGTTTAATAAAGCGTGTTTCAAAAGAACCGGATTACCTACTTATAGAACAAGAAACGTCAAATGGTTACTCTATTTAAAGTGGGCTGGTAAGAATATATTAAGCAACATTAAACTTGATTATTTACGTGTAAAGTTTTATAATTCATGTTTGTTATATTAAAACTTAGGCCATCAATGATAATGAAATGTCTTTACCATTTACATTGCTTGTGCAATAATTGTTGCAGTATACATGTTGAGTGAGGCCTAGAACATTGTTATAAGCTATTATCACGTACATCGCTAATGTATGTTATCCACCGTTATTCAGTTGAATGAATCTTCTTCCCTTTTTGAGGTTTAGATAAATAAAACTAAATTTGTTCAAGCTCTATAGTAAAAATATAATTGGATTTGAAATTGTTAAAAAATATCCCATCATAACCAATAAACAGTTTGAGAATTTCGCCTACAAGGTGAATAAAGTTACAAGCTTCAGATATAAAAAAATATAATTAAAATTGTTTACAAAATGTAGCAGTAGGAAATATTATAAAAATTACAAAAGGTTTTACGAAACATTTTTACTCTGAAACCAACTTCCATAATATGATTAAAGGTCGTAACTAACCAAATATTAAATGTTTTAGTGAAGGTTAAACGTTTAGCATGAGCCGTGAATTCCTATGGAAAGATTTATAAAATACTATCATAAATATTGATTGACAATAAACAATGGAGCACCTAAGGTAGGAACTTATATGCAGGAATTATCAGCAAATTACTTGTAAATTGTACTCACATAGCATGAAAGTAAGTGAACATGGACATTTATTACCGCATAAGAACACATCTGGAATGTAAGAGGAAATAACATAGATTTGTGTATGAGAATAAATGTGATTTATTGCATGGAAATTATGTGTAGAGAAATTTAAAGCCATTTCATTGTACAAATGAGTAACCTGAGTTAAAAATGTTATTACAAGTTGTCATGTTGTAATATTAATATTTTATATTTTCTTTGAGCTGAAATGAATATAAATATCTAAACTTGTATCCTATCATTAAAACTATATCCAACTTTAGAGGAAATATTTATTGTAAGTGCATAGACACCAAGCTAATTGGATTTCCTTGTTCTTCCTTCAGACTCAGCTTTAATTTCACCGCGCCAAATGGTTCCTTTCTTATCGAAAGCGAAAATCTTACCGATTGAAATTTTTATTAATTATACTACAATTAATATCAATGATATTTTTTGTTTGTATTATAAACATGTAAGTTGTAAGTGACAAAAACGTACTTAAATATCAAGCCTAGAGAGTGATTTTATGTTTTGATAATATTTATTAAAAGATCGTATTCACACAAATATATAAGTGTGTATATATATGCGTGAAGTAAATATAATAAAGGTGTCTTTGGTCTTTTTGCAAGTTACATAAAAAGCGGTTAAACTTAGTAATATCCATAAAATTAAATCCAAAATTTATAAAATAACAGAGAATCATATTTTTATTATTATTATAGTACATTTCTCCATTTTATTCAAACGACGGATTGAAAATTGTGTAGTGCCAGCGTTTCATAACTGTAATTTCATACAACAAACACAACTAATAAATAATATACGTTAATAAGACGATTTATCACGAAAGGTTTGGCTATTACCTACATTACGTGTGAGGGTGGGTGTACAGGGGTCACCTGCACATGTTCGGTGGTGATGACCCATCCACACATACTGAGGTCGAAAGAATATATTAAGGATTTGCAGAATGTGAAAGTTTCTTTATAATGAAATAAACATTGGTGTAAAAAACTGTATTCCATTATCCATAAAAGCCCTTATAGTTTAAGTATATAGTTTTCAATATATGATTATTTTTATACACAAACACATTTTAAGTTAATAACACAACACAATAACAAATGAGATTTTATATCCGTAAACACATATGTTAAAATTTGATGAGCATCTATAAAGTGGATAGTTTAGCTTTTGGTAGATTCACGGTGGTCCCACGAGTATCTGTATGTATGTTGTATACATGGCCAATGCCAACAGTGTGCTCAGGGTGAGTGGGAGTGTGCACACTGTAAGCAACTCTCAAGGGAGTAAGTCGGATTGTAAGAATTGTAAATACATGCTTAAGCATTGTACATATATACAATATTCAATAGGAACATATGTGTCTGTAGTTCCTGAATCACAAAAATGTTTATACTAACCAACAGTCACTATGGTCCTTTTAATTATGTATAAATCTATCCTTACACAGAAACATTATCTTCAGTTTAATTAATTAATTTATAACTAAAATCTTTACAACTCGTAAAATAAGAGATAAATGTTTAAAAGACCATCAAAAAGGAAAGAACAAGAAGTTTAGTAAAGTAATTTACGGCATTATTCAATTAATTAGTCTGAAACTAAAACTCTTAATGTAAAATAAACTTTTCTTTATCGTTTGATGAGTTTCGGATTTGTTAAACAGTCTCTAAAATATCCTTGGATTAACATTTTCTTTATTGCTAATTTTTTTATAGCATAAATATTTTTAAGTAAGCGTTTAAGATGTTTACAAACCTATAAAATAGAATATTATTAGTAATATTTGATAGCCTATATTATACGAATGGTTATATTATTATAATAAAAATTCCCATTTATGGTTTTACTTTATTGATCTAGAAGATACTTAAAATAAAGACAACAATTAAATGTAAACAACTATTTTGTTTTACATTTAATTGTTGTTTTTATTTTAAATGTTTTATGGGTGACTGTTTAATCTTATGGTAATGTTTAGTTTAAACAAAACAAAAAGTTTTTTTACATTTAATAACAATTTACACAGAGTCATAGTTTAGATATTCACTATTATCTCTTTAACTGTGCATTAATCTTTTCATGCAAAGTAAGCATAAACATTCTTTTATAGACAACAATATTAAATATTTATTTAGCTCTGTCGTACTAATCCACTTAATATTTTCTCTATAATTCGAATGTGTTTTAAACTTACGAACTACATTTCTTCAAACATTAAAATTAGTGAATTTGATAGATTAATTTTTATATATTTTGAATTAAGTACTAAACATACATTAGTTGCGTCATGTTTTTTTTTAAATGTGTTACAACGTTGATACTAAATTGGTACTGTATGAATAATGTAACAAAAAACTAAATATATTATTTAAAAAACCAATACAGTTTACCATAGGCAAGCACCACTCTCCACTACAACCCCCTGTCATTCACTCTTAATAGAGTCGTAGGCCCTGAAATATTTATGGTGGAGATTCCAACACATATTTTGGCGTGGCAGTTCCAACACTCAATGACTTCAAAACTCGTCCATTTTCGCTAACGTTTCTTTTAGTAGAACCACATGGTTTCATGAGCCACTATTTTTTTTCTATAATACATAATCATAGTGCACCTCATCATACCTCTATTTTCGTCTTTGTGACAAACCTTTTCTTTAATTGGTTTGTTCTAGTAAAGCTGACCTCGTCAATTAACTCGTCACTATTTATTTTCGGAACTTCATTTTGTTATTTGTGGCCTTGTTGAAATAACAAAACTTTCCTATGTGAGCATGGCTAAATAAATAGTTCACCGTGTGTTATCCACCATGTGCAAAACGACCAAGATGCACAATTATTTGTCCATTTGATTTGTTTGGTTGACAATCATCACTAAAATCACAGGATGTTGATTATCGTATGGCTATTGAGAGTGAGGAAGGGGATGTTGAAAAGTACATTAATAGAGAAAGGTGCATCAAAAGTGCAAATTGAATTGTATTATTTACAATAAATGTATGGCTTTGAATTAAACATTTCGTTCAAAAGATGATAGTGAAATGAAAATGTCTTTATTCTTATGTAAGGTTAGGACTAGATAGTCATTTATTCTACATATTCTTAAATATTATTTGTTACTATATTATTAGAGGTTATTGGTACACAAAGGGACAGAGAGCGTGCTAGCCGGAAAGAGAATGTGGTGTTACGTATGAAGTGTTGTGTAAAATTAGTTCTATATTTCACTAGTTTTACTTTAAGTTACGTTTTTATTCGATAGAGTTCGACACATTATATCATTCACCGAACACTGTGATTATTTACTGAACCATTACTATCGACAGCTTTGAGTGGCTAATTTCACATTGCAGACCAAAACAATCCAATCGTATAAAATTGTAGGATAATTTTCGTAAAGCTTTTAACGAAAAATTTAGTTATTAAATTAGGAAGAAAATATTCATTTGTGTTGACAGAAAACAAAATACAAATCTAATTATGTAGTAAATCCAAACAGAAAGTTTATGGTAGATAACCCTAGAAGCAATCTGTGACTTCTTAAGCACTGACAAAGTTTTCTTATTTATCGAAGAAGTTTCGGTAGCATCATCCACAGGCCCCGGGAAGTTTTCTTATTAAATCTCCATTGTTATATTTGTAGTATAATGTGCTCTTTATAAAACCATTTGGAAATAATATGAACATTGTTTACGTAATTTATTGTATTTTTGAAAAAGCTCGAAAAATGGCTGCTTGAAATTGAAAATATGGATGTCATTTTAAATATACAAGTTTAATTAAGTGAGTTGTATTAATATATTTTAATTTTTAAACACTTAAGTGCATTTATTTATCAATAAGTTCTGTGTTTATTTTTCTATACAATGTAACTAAGTTTTGATAAATGTAAATAATAAGTTGTTTGCATAGTTATAAGTTTTTTACATTTTATTTATGTATTCATTTTGTTTTATTTATTTATTTATTTTTATTCTTAAGACGCCGATTGTCAAGATATGGGTGAATATGGATTTCGAATGAGTGTAGATGAACGATTAGTCATTGTTACTATTACAATGAGTTAAATGAAGCAAGAGAGTTTATTTTTTAAATTAATTTATTGATCACTGTTTTCTCAGTATATTTATTGAAGTGTACTGGAACCTTCAAACAGGCTTAGCCTAGCAGGCCCTATATTTTTCGTATAAAAAATATTTTGATTTGTAAAAATATTTAACGGTCAGGCAGTTATAATGTTTTATTATATTATTATTATTATATCGCATTTAAATTATATTTCTAGGTTATTTTTTATTTGTCATGTTTATTTTTGAAATTCAGACCTGGCCAGAATGACAAAGAACAATATGGACAACAATAAACTTTTCAATTTATTAAAATATAATATGTATTTGTATCTATGATTGTACATTTAAGAATCTTGTGGGATGAAAGATTAATTTCTTTTTCTTTATCTAAGTATAATTTTCATTGTTTTCCCTACTTAAAGTTTCTTAATAATAACCAGATATTGCATATATACTGTATATTTAATTTTTTTATGCAAAAAGCAAATAAATGAAAGCAACGTAAGAAATTCAGATGTACATTTTATATGCATTTTCCTTTAGAATCATAATTGAATTTGAAACTGGATTTTTCTGTGTACTTGATACTCTGAGAACGTAGTCGAAACTCGGTGAGCTCCAACCCTTCTTGCAATCACTTACAATGTCCCTTATATAATAAGTATTAATACCAACTCACACAACTTTAGAAGATGTTATATGTTCCAGGTTTAACGCACAAAATATTTGTAGTAGGACTACGAGTACCCCACTTTATTGAAAAGCTCTACTTGTCAGCAACTTGGATATAAGTCACAGGCCTCACGAGCTACCGTCAGTAGACGAACTCCATTGCAGGTGTGCCAACCTTCACTTTTCCGATAATTAAGGTTAATGGTCAGCCCTTAGACAGTCTTATTTGTATGATAAGGCACATTGTTAACACTAACTATGACTTTGTGTAATCAGCCTTAGGCACGCCGCGCGCCGTCCAGGTCTGCACTCAATATAATTAATGGACTCATCTACACCATAGACCCTCACCGATAAACGTATATACTTGAAGACACAATTCCCAAAATTTTATTCCCAATAATATGTAAATCTCTTCGGCATGGAACTGAATATACCAAACACATAAAACATTGAGCAAACTTGCATAACAAAATGCACTACGTATAAATCCACACAAAAAAGAACATTATTTAAAACCAAATAGTGTTTGATTAATTTACTGGTTATGTTTAAATATTGTATCCTACAATGATTCTAAAAATAACATTCTTATGAAATATAAAATATTATGGTATGATTTATTATGAACTTATTATGTGGATTTTGAACACTTTTAGAACAAATCCCTTTTATACCAATAAAAATTCGTAATAATTGTATATCTTATTTTTTACAATTATCATTTCATAGCATAGTCTAGAACTCTTATTTTATATTTTTAAAGAAAATACACCGTTGTAGAAACAGTAGTAATTAATCTCCAAATATTTTAATAAATTATTTTAAAGAATGAGTAATACAAAAATAATTTTTTATAAATTTTCTAACAATAAAAATAAAATTTCAAACTACATTATAAAGATTTGTAGTGCACTGATATTTAGATATTTTTGCATATTTATATATAGTTCAAATGCACACATGTTGTCATATGATTATAAAAATGTGTGATAGATCATTTCCGTCAAGGGGTGATGAGGAATTTTTAAAAGTTTATTAGGTTATGGAACTAAAATATTCAAACAATGCTTTCTTTTTATTAAGGTCGTACTTGTTCGTGTATATATATATATATATATATATATATATATATATATATATATATATATATATATATGTCTGTCTGTGTGTGTGTGTGTGTGTGTGTGTGTGTGTGTGTGTGTGTGTGTGTGTGTGTGTGTGTGTGTGTGTGTGTGTGTGTGTGTGTGTGTGTGTGTGTGTGTGTGTGTGTGTGTGTGTGTGTGTGTGTGTGTGTGTGTGTGTGTGTGTGTGTGTGTGTGTGTCTACACATATTACTGCACCTGCTACTTCCCTTTAAACTCTCCACTTACCAAACCAATTTAATCACAACACATTATGGCATAAGTCTTTATAACACCAAATAGTTATAGCAAAATGTCGAAATGTTCAAACAATACTATACATTTATAAATATGTTATACAACAATTCAAGATTTTTTTAAGTATTCAGTCATTGGAAACATTTTGGCAGAAATAAATTCTAACATTACAGGCCAATAAGCATAATATGATAAAGATCAACTTGAAATATTTAACCTTAGTAAATATAAATTAGTTTCTGAGTACTCTCATGAAAACATAAAAGGTGAAAGAATGTTTATAATGTCACATGCCGGCTTAAAGGGGCACTGGTACTGAACGCTGACATGATCTTTGGCAGGCAAAGATTTTCTCGTGTGTTTGGCTTTTCCTTTAGGGAGAGAACAATATTATTAGCTGGTATATACCAAAAATCAGCTCCAATACCTGACAAATATGATACTTATAATAGAATTTCAAAACTTATTTTATTAGAAAATGTCATTGGAATTAAATTTAAAAATGGATGATTGGATTACGTACATTTGAGTTAAAAGAGGAAAAGGAAGACGTTATTCAACTTACTAAAGTAATGAGAAA
The DNA here is from genome assembly GCA_035578905.1 of Stictocephala bisonia. NCBI lineage: Eukaryota > Metazoa > Arthropoda > Insecta > Hemiptera > Membracidae > Stictocephala > Stictocephala bisonia. The sequence continues at coordinate 26,460 of JAQJVL010000565.1, read as the reverse complement.
ACGAAAACAATTATCTTAAGAAAGCATTACATAAGGGAAACAAGAAACAAGGAATATGGCATCATTTTATCAGTGCCTAACTTTTTATATTGTAAATTAAACATGTTTAAAAACGAGGCTAAGAGTAAATGGGAAATAACTATCGAAGAGACATGCTGTGGTACTGAAGATAATATCACTTTGGCCAATGCTGTTAACGTGATAACTGATCCTGTACTTTAAAGAATATACGTAATACCCACTTTGAAATAACAACTAACGTAATGCTAGAAGCACATAATTCCTCGTTAACAATCAGTATTTCAGTAACAATACATTGGATATAAATTTGAACATTGTATCTACAACATGTCTTAATTTCGAGCCTTGACTAAAACATGAAATTGAAGACAAAGAACTTGGATATATAATTGACTCTCTTAAACATAATCCATCCAGTGACTATGATGATGTTCCTATTAGTATCATTATAGTTTTAAATCTATCGAGAAAACTATTACCACACCTAATTAACTCTTATTTTGTATATATTATTTTTCCATCTTAATTAAAAATTTCAAAAAATAGTCCCTATTTTTTAAAAAACTACCATTCTATTTCAATCTGCCATTTATTTCCAAGATATTTCATAAAATAAGGTATAGTAGAGTCTTCAACTACATTGTCTGGATGTTTTAATTTTTATAATTTCTGTACAAGTAAAAGCTTAGAGTTCAAAAGAGTACCACTCTTCTTAGTGTCGTTGAGTAAATAATTAAAGCATTGACGAAAAAATAATTAAGGTTGTTGTTTTGATGGGTCCAAAAAAGAAAACTTAAAGCCTTAAAAGCCAAACTGAAAGCATAAAGTGTAACAGGTGTCTCTCAAAAGTGGTTTGAATGATATTTAACAATCAGGAAATAGTTTGCTGATATTTAAAATACACGTACAAATTTAATAATGAAATATCCTCCATATTATCAAACGATAAAACATGGAGTTACAAGGTGGTCTATTATTGGACGTTTTCTATTTGTTTCTACATTCAAGGGATGCCAATTTCCTTAAAAGATTTTTTAATGCAAAAAGCCAGCTGATTATATACGCGGACTACTCAAATGTTCCAGTTTCTACCAAAAATGGTACTGGTTTAGATATTTCTAGTTATTTAGAACTTTCAAACTTACGAGATTTTTTCATTAAAATATTTTTTTTATTAAAATTTTAACAAACAAGTTAATTTCTACCTAATGAAAATAGATCCAACAGCACCTAATACTTGAGTAGGACACATTGAAATAAATCTAATGAATACAATTAAATTAGTCTTAGTTGGAACAGTCATATTGACAACCTGATGGGAAAATTGTATAACGATTTGTACTCCTTAGAAACAATGCCTTTATTTTGTAATAGTTAAAGTTATTTTCTTTGGAAACATCTTATCTCATATAGCTTACGATGGAATTTTAGTTTATAGAGGAACTTCACCTCGAAATAAAAAATTAATATAAGTTGTAGAAAAAAGTTTTAGGAATTGTTTTAATGTATTTAATCCATTAAAGAACAGCTTAAATGTTTGAGAATATTAACAGTTTGTAGCTTTTTTATATTAGACTGTTTAGTGAGAGTAAAATAACCAGAAAAATCATGCTAAACAAAACTGTGATTTATCGTATCATATATAATGCCAGAGGAAAACTTTAAGACCAGATAATACATTAATTATGCAAGATAAAAATATATTTGGGTACCATGTTCCTAAATATGTTGCCACAAGGCCAAATCACAAAAAAACTAAGAAAATATGACAACAAATTAAAAAGAACTGAGACTTTCTAATTTAAAAGACTTTCTATTCTTTATATGAACTCTTTAAAAAACAATTTATGTAAAAGTACTGTAAAAGTCACGAGGATGCTATTTGTAGTTTTTCTAGGCTTGTTTGTAGTTTGGGGTTTTTGTTGACACTATTCTTGTACCCACGCTTTTACCATCTTTAAATAAAGATTTATTTGATTTTATACATTAAACTCAATTCTACACAGGTCATACACCTTGGGTAAATAGAATGATACTAAACTAATTCATCATGCTTACTAATTAGTAAAACCCTCGAATACGAACTTTCGTATTTTTCTACCAATTTCAAAACCGTACGCAATCAAGACATCGCCTAGGAAAGATTGGGTTCTCAGTTCCCTATTTTCCGTCCAGTGGGTAGTGTTAAAAAATGTATCGGCAATGAAAGCCTGGATGCCTTAAATGTGGCATATTTCTGCATATTTTTTTAATTAGATGGTAAGGAGGATGACACCACCATCCTTACTATCAAGCTGTTGTCAATATTGCTGATGGATCCTTTGGCACCAACCAAATCGCATTCTTGTATTCAAAGACCCAGGTATCCCTTGACGTTGTTTGAGTAATATATTGTACTGGAAGTCCCAAGTGTATCTAAGCACCATACGAGGAACAATCTTGTACTCAATCTCTCAGTCGTCCCTTGGTATGTGTGAGTAACAATCTTGTACTCAAGGACACAGGGGTCCCTTTATACGTCCGATAAACAATCTTTTACTCAATCTCTTAGGTGCCCCTTGGTACGAGTACCAATGTTGTACTCAAGGTCCCAGGGGTCCCTTGATACGTCCGAGTGACAATCTTGTACGTGAGGTACTAGATATCCTTAGCCACCACTCAATTAACAATCTTGTACTCGAGGTCCCAGGGGTCCCTTGTTACGTCCGAGTGACAATATTGTACGCGAGGTACTAGATATCCCTAGCCACCACTCAATTAACAATCTTGTACTTAAGGTCCCAGGGTTCCCTTGGTGCGCCCGAGTGACAATCTTGTACGCGAGGTACTAGATATCCCTGGCCACCACTCAACTAACAATCTTGTACTCAAGATCCCAAGGGGTTACTAGAAAGCCCAAGTAACATTCTTGTACTCGAGGTACCAGGTATCCCTGGCACCGTCCGAGTAACAATCTTTTACTGTATGTATCAGATATTCCTAGTACATACCAAGTAATAAACTTATAATCAATTTCTCAGGTTCTCCTCGGTACGTCCGAGTAGCAATCTTGAACTCGATGTCCCAGGGATCCCTCTGGCAATGACGACTTCCAGCTCATCCCAACAACGAAGGATTTTGTTAATCTCGTCGTTAACAACATACAGTACGTTGTATATCTCGTCAAATATATTGTTACTTTGCTGTATCATTATCTTTATTTCAATAATTAAATTATTGCTAAATAAATTTTAATTACGTTCAATTTGTTTATTTGTGTTAGCTAAAACCATGTTCGTAAAATGTTATGTAATTGTTTTTAAAAAGTTTTTTTTCAGCAAATATTTGCATACTGTACATGCAAATCCAGTTCATTATATAAATATGTACGCCTTCTTGAAAGTGCTCTGTACCTTTACAAACTCAAATGCCCTTCATAATTATATATAATATAACTTCGGAAATTAATGGGTTATTTAGGCGTTGTGAAATAGACTGATAAATGTGAGGAATATTTCTTCACCTGTGCAAGCAGCCCTTATCAGCATAATTGGATCTCATTTGTTGTATAAATGGAATGTCCAACCCTCATCACGTAAGATCGTCTTGCTCACGTTTGTAGGCCCTGGCTAAAACCTCTCGAATCTTCTAGCAACTAAAAAACAGTTCCCCGTCCGTAGTACTTTGAATTCTATATTAAAACTCATTGTTTACCCTAGAAAACAGTTAAATTTGGAGAGTTCAAACTTTAATTGATATAATGAATACCAAGTATAGAGTCCTGAATACTCTCAGTCTTAATCAGTGTATTTTTTAAAATAAAATATTTATGAATATTTCTGGAAAAGTATTAGTTGTAAATTCATAACTGGTTAATACTGTACTGTTAAGGCGTATGCCTTTGTGCATACAAAATATGATTACAGCGTGTGTGTTACAGAGATTGGATGTAAAGATTTAAAAATACGACAATTTGTAGCGTTTGCCTAGGTTTTTGCTGTATAATAATATTAATGAAGAACTAATATACATTTCAACAAATATTAAATTTTGGGAAGCGTTGTTTTTATTAAAAGCCTAGTGAACTTAGTTTGTAATCATTTACATCTGCTGGTATTTTTTTGAAAGTGTATAGTGATGGTAAATTAAAAAAAATATTAATAACCTTTTCCTTTCTGAAATAGAATGCTACCATGAAAATCATCATTTGGTTATATTTCATTGAAAGTCACTTTTATTTTGCTTAAAAGAAAAAAATATAGGTCTTATGACTTTTTCTTAATAAGCTCATTAAATTAATTTTACGTTGTTTTATAACAAAGTAATATTAATTTCATGAGTAGACCTTACGTTATATGCCTACGTAAGGATTAAAAGCCTTAAGTTTCGATTAAAAACATTACATCGCTATGATTTATGTGCACGAGACTGGTAATATTTGATTGTTAGTTTTGAGAAATAACTGTGGTAGGATAAATAAATGAAATTAGAATACCTATGGTCATTTAACCATGTTATATGAAAGTAAGATATTGAAGTATAGTCATATGTTAAAAATATGCCAATGGGAGTTTAATGATTCATGTTACACCATACATTAGTGTAAATTTATATAGCCGTTTGTATATTTTGTTAGATTTATTTATATAATGGTATTTAAATGTCAGCAATCAATCATGAGACGGCATTAACAACATTATTACTATGTAATTGTATTGTGTGCGTTCTTCCAAAGAAAGGGGTTGGAAATGCTGTAATAAATATGTCCTTCAGTAGTTAAAAGGGGAAGTTAATGTGTGGGTACAGATGAAAAGCGAATGGGCAGTCAAAGGCAGACCATCAGGGTTTATCTCTTTGAAGGAGGACTGGAGATATCTCAGACTGATCAAAGGACCTTAACACTGCGGGAGACGTCCATTTACCTCCATACTAACTGCCCCAATAATTACAGTTACAGCATATTGGACATATTTAACTAAATAATGATTTTATCATTATATTATATATATATATATACATCTCACCTCTTCAGTATAAATTTGATATTAAAATGTGTTTTCAATTCGTGGATAAATGTATAGGTCAATTGTAATCCTTTAAATTATTTATAAATATGCAATAGACCAAAATCCTTTAGTAGTTAAATTTTTTAATTTGGTATGAGCAATTTTGCACCTACAGAAAATTGTTAGTAAATAACATTCAAAGAACAAACACACAAGCTTATGAACTTTATAACAAACTGCTTGTTTATATAGTTGAAGTCTCCCTTCTACACTTTAAGTCAAACAAGTAATTATTAAACACTTACAGATAAATAATTATTACTTAAATCACACATGTACAAATATTATCATGACAACAGTATTTAAACTTGTATAGGTAGTATAAATCGTGCATTTCTAACAAAACTACACTGTAAACAGTATTATCTACTTTAGTGAAACTTACTAACTTGAACGAGTAAATTAACTCTTAGAAATATATTAAATCATCAAATTAATAAATGTGTGACAAGTATTTGAACTCAAACAAGTTAGTTACCTCGTGTTTAATCAGTTCAACGTGTGCAAGTAGATTACACATGCACGTAGTTTAATGACCACGTTTATTGGACTTGCACGCGTAGTTCAACCTTAATCAATATTTAATATTAAAAGCTCTTCTAGTGTTCATTTATGATTTTGTTACTATGTATTATTGTTGATATATTATTTCTTTATCCCTACATTTATTAGATAGTTCAGCTTTCATTGTCTGTATGACAAAAACTTAAAATCAATACAACAAATAAATTAAAGCAACTTATAAAAATGTTTTATGGTCTAAATAGTATTAATCTGATATGAGTCATATCTAATAGCAACGTGACAAAAAACAATTAATTGTACGTTCCCAACCCGTAATTTTATTTACTAAATATTAATTTTGAAGAGGGAAACATGATTGTTATACCTTACAATAGTGTTTCCTGACAGTAATTGGATATTTTATCAGATTCTAATTAAAATCGGTGATTTTTTATTAGTCATTTATAGTATCTTAACAAATTATTATTATGCTATGAGCCTTAAGGTATAGCAGTTTTTTTAACAAAGCATTGAAAAATACGTAAAACTTGCTCATATGAGTAAAAACTGTATAATTTATCATAACAAATTTTAAGATGAATTGGAACTACCACATTAAAACTGCAGAAGAATAAATATGGATATATTATTAAATGTTTGTCCTTCCCTGAAAAAATTACGAAAAATTATATTTATTAGGATATAATTGCAAGCTAACTTTGTCAAGGTATGGTGCATTTCCAATAAATTTAAACGTGTTATTTTTTTATAATTGACATATCATAAAATGAAACTTAATAATAATACATGTTTGGCAAAGTGAACAACTAGTTCATTTGTCATTGGACTATTAATTAATGACACTTTCTAAGGAATAGTGGGCCTTAATTTGTAACAATGACTACATTCGCTCTTCTATACTCATCACACTCATTCGAAATCCATATTCGCCCACATCTTGAAGATCGGTGTCTTATGAATAAATAAATAAAATAAATAGTAGGATATTCTATGGGATCATTACGTTTAATATGGCAGCTTTTTACTGTGTACCGAAGGGTCCCAATTAGTTGCATATCTGTGGGAGTGAGTATTTGTTTAAAATGCCCGAGTGATGTAAATAAATTTACTAAAACAAATAAATGAACAAAATATAGATGTATTAGTAGCACCACTTAGGACAAATCCTTGACAAGTGACATAACACAAGAGATTACAGATAACCCTAATTTATGCCTTAAATGAAACATTCTGAATGTGTATGTTCAGAGCAAGTAGAACCAAGATCTAGGAATGAAACCATCAGTTCATCTATGGTTTTAAAGAAGTCTGATTCTACATATTACGTTGGTAAACCTGCTTCCCTATCTTAAAACCATAAATATCCACACTCGAATGAAGAATATTAAAAATATTAACTTACATCGTTAACACAGGCAGGATACAATTTAATAAGGCATCTTATGACGATGTTGTTATTAAAATGTTATTTTTAATAAAATGTCGGCCCTACCGAGGATCAGAAAAGCTTTTAAACTATTGGTTCTGTCTTGAACAAAGTTAATCTGAGTTTTAGGAGTCTACAAACTATGAGCATTTCAGGAAAGAAAGTTTAAAATATCGCAAAATAGTGATGGAGGTGATGACTGTTTGTATAACCTGATGGAAATTAATGGGTATAGATCTTAACTTGGAAACGTTGGTGAGGGCAGAAATTAAAAAATTTCAGTATCAGGTAAGAAATGTACTTTTAGGTAAAGTATAAGACAAAAGAATGCTTTATTTTCATAAAACAGGATTTTTAACATTTTTTCTCACAATTCACAACTTCCTTTGTTGTTTTTGTTTATATATTAGCAAGGTATTAAGAAAAAATAACTTCTGTCGAATCGTTTAGAGTATGAATGTGTTGAGTTACAGACGTTCAAAACATGACTATCTCTTTTTACAAGGGGTTTTCAACAAATATTGGAAGAAACTGGTGATATATTAAACAAAATTGGCAACACGTGTTTTAACCATTCAAAGTAAAGTATTTTCTTCTATAATATGGTATGAATGAAGCAACTCAGTACTGTGGAGCCACATTCAAAATTCTGATATACCCCTATGTCACTTGTCCCTCCACCCCCATATCATTGGTATTCACACTTCACGTCTGCCATACATCGTCGCACAGATATGGTGCTCTACATTATCGATTTGAGCAAGTGGGTATGTTCTCATTTATCTCTTAAAACAACATAAAAACATAAATTTAAAACAGAGAGTTTTAATTGAAGTAGATATGCCTATTAAATAAATGATATACACTTATCTAATATGCTGATTTCTTAAAAAAATTCAATGATAATTAGGGTACACTGTGATTATTCAACCAGTATTTTTATTAAGGTTGGTTAACTATATCATTGGCAAGTCAATTACGAATATTAACCAGTTATATAAGAGGGAATAAAGTATCTAGAAAAATTTATGTTAGAATGAACGTAAGTAATGTTAAAATAGTGTTAGCTTTTCTATAAACATATTTGTTTCTTGATTCAAATGTTTTATAAAATCTGAATCGACGAGAAATAACAAAATTATTAATGTGACTTCCGAAACAGACAAACATTGAAAAATAATTCTTCCCCAACAATGTGTTCGAACAACAAATACCGTTGTAGAAGCAGCGTTATCACCACTGTCCATGTATAGATTGAAGGGTTGGTCATCACCCCTGTACGTGTGTATTTAAGGTAGCTTTATCACCACTGTACATGTATGGGTGGGTGGGTGAGCCATAACCACCGTCCATGTATGGATTGAAGGGTTGGCCATCACCTCTGTACGTGTGTATTTAAGGTAGCTTTATTACCACTGTACATGTATGGGTGGGTGGGTGAGCCATAATCACCATTCATGTATGGATTGAAGGGTTGGCGATCACCTCTGTACGTGTGTATTTAAGGTAGCTTTATAACCACTGTACATGTATGGGTGGGTGGGTGAGCCATAATCACCATTCATGTATGGATTGAAGGGTTGGCCATCACCTCTGTACGTGTGTATTTAAGGTAGCTTTATAACCACTGTACATGTATGGGTGGGTGGGTGAGCCATAATCACCATTTATGTATGGATTGAAGGGTTGGCGATCACCTCTGTACGTGTGTATGTGTGGGTAGCTTTATCACCACTGTACATATTGTATGGGTTTGTGGGTGAGTCATAACCACTGTCCATGTATGGATTGAAGGGTTGGCCATCACCTCTATACGTGTGTATTTAAGGTAGCTTTATCACGAATTACCAACTTTTTCCTTTCTGCTCAAGAAATATTTTAGATGATTATTAAAACTCATTATACGGTAGCAATTTTCTCACTTAAATTAAGAATATATAAATTAAAAATATATTTATCTAATGTATTACATTTTATTCCAATACTTCCACTACTTTGGGAATATTCTGTGTAATTTGCTTATTTGTTTATTTCTAACAAGGAAATTACAATAATTCGTCAAACTAAGAACTGTTTGCTGAATAGTAATTATTCATATTAATGTATATGTTTGAATTTTGTATTTATATTTATTGCTTGTTTTTTACTATCTATATTCTGATGTTATCAACTTATTAATAGTAATATGTCATAGTAAAATAGATGGTTTAATTGAAAATTAGATAGCTAAAGTATTGTCCTGGAAAAAACTTAATTTAAGTTATATTTTAATAATTTTGAATATCTATATGAGATCAGTACGTCAAAACATTAATTTCGTTTTTATAAATAAATATTGGTATAGTAGAATATGCAAATGTACATAAGAAATAAAAATAATTATTTTCATTGAATTTTTTCATAACTACTTTTGTTTATTTATAAGTATATCTATTTTGTTATGTTGATATTTGTTTGTCCTAGTACATTAAATTCCCGAAATTAAACTATTGCTACACACACATGCTTTCACTTTTTCAATATGTGTTTTTCTTTATTCTACAAATACTATAAATTAATGATTGTACTTAAAACCCAGTAACATGATAAAAATTCCATTTGTTTGCATTGCATTCATGAAGGTTTTTGGTGCTAATGTAATTTATCTTGTGATATTTATATTGCCCTTCAAGTTGATCAACGGTGAATTACATTTGTTTTACTATTAATTATAGATCAGCTAGTATGCATTACGCCTGTAACTGACTAATAGTAAAAAAACATTATTTATTTATTGTAAAATAAATCCATTCAACATTTAAATGTCATAAAAATCTTTGCAACACCGCATAATATTTGCCACCTGGAGAGTAAAAGTTTCAAGTGTGAAACAATTAATTACAGTAGTTATAAACAAAAGTTGGGTACTCTAATTAATATTTGCCACCTGGAGAGTAAAAGTTTCAAGTGTGAAACAATTAATTACAGTAGTTATAAACAAAAGTTGGGTACTCTAATTAATATTTGCCACCTGGAGAGTAAAAGTTTCAAGTGTGAAACAATTAATTACAGTAGTTATAAACAAAAGTTGGGTACTCTAATTAATATTTGCCACCTGGAGAGTAAAAGTTTCAAGTGTGAAACAATTAATTACAGTAGTTATAAACAAAAGTTGGGTACTCTAATTAATCTACAACTAAACAAATCGAATGTTCCGCTTAACTTTCAACAATCTATGATAAGGTTATTTATATTTCAACACCTTCTCACCAGTTTTCCGAGCAACCACCTCGAAGGTATGTCTGGTGATAATGTAGTTCTACTTGATATTATGACCTTCATCCCGAATGGTGATTTGTAATCAAGTTGGTTGAGAAGCCCATAGTCTTAAAGTTAATCATAAAAATATGTATAAAAAACTGTTCAAAATACTACCAGGAAACAAATTTAATATGATATGAAAAATATAAAAGTTAAATTACTAGTATTGGTTTTATTGTTGTAAGAGAAAATTTACCGTCATCAACTGCACGACCCGCATATACTGACGTAGCCATTGACAACCCCAGCTCTATGTAGGTATGGGGTAGCTAAGGTAACATGCTGTCAACTGCACGACCCGCATATACTGACGTAGCCATTGACAACCCCAGCTCTATGTAGGTATGGGGTAGCTAAGGTAACATGCTGTCAACTGCACGACCCGCATATACTGACGTAGCCATTGACAACCTCAGCTCTATGTAGGTATGGGGTAGCTAAGGTAACATGCTGTCAACTGCACGACCCGCATATACTGACGTAGCCATTGACAACCCCAGCTCTATGTAGGTATGTGGTAGCTAAGGTAACATGTTGTCAAAGGATAAATAAATGAGAATTAAATCGGAATCATTAACATAAAATTGGCAACCTAAGTTTAATCTCATGGTAATTCCATGAATGACTTGAAAACAAGCTCGTTTGAAAATACATAATTTAAATTGGAGCAGTTCAGTTAAATAAGTTAAACTTTTTAAATACTTTCAAGTAAAATCAGCTGAAACCCACCCTAACACAATCAAAGGTTATTACTAAAAATATTGACTACTAACATGATTTAAGAAACAACATTCAACAACATACAAAGGCTAATTTTTTAAATGTGAGTAGTACAATGTTATTTATTTTAAAATTAAAATGTATTAATGTATTACTTTAATATAAATATTTATTTATTTATTAACCATGTATTTTAATAATTTAGTTTTTCCTTCGATTCTTTATCAGTATTGAAAAAATTTAAGTTTATATAAATGTAAATAAATACATGTTTATGGAGTATAAATAAATTTACTTATAACTATGGATCTGTCCAAAAATATTTAATACAATTAGAGCTAATACATGTTTCATAGTTCCATATGTAAAGGGGACTCCTCAATAAGCTGACGTCACAAAGTTTTAGCTACGAGGCCCTACCGAGGAAAAAACATAAGCAGATGTTCAATGTTCTCATGACGCTATATATCTCATATGGTATCGAGTTCTAACCAACTATTTTTAGGCAGTATTCAGCGTTCAACGTAACTGTCATTTTCATTATATAATTTTTTAATGCCTGCAAAGAAATGATATATAAAAGAAATTATAAAGCAATCCAATCACAGTCATTTCGATTTGTGAACTAAGATTACTTCAACGGATCTTTTGGAAGTGATATGCTGAAATTACATTTCGTCTTATGGATATTTATAACAATTTTAAATTGTATTATTTTTACAAAATGAATTTTGTTAAGATAATATCAATGACAGATGTACACAAGTTAGTCATAACAAATAATTAATATATATGCATATGTTACAGAGAATACATAGTAATCCTTTCATTGTAAATGTTTGGTAGTTTATTTATTTATTTTTAAGTTGTAATAATGGTGAGTTAAACCATTTCAAAATTAAAAAGAAAAAAAGATCAAATATAGTATTGTTATAACTCAGTCATATTGTTATAATATAAAAACAAATAACTATGATATTAATATATATTAAGACTATTTATCAATAATTAAATAGGAATTCACTGTAATAAATCATATCGAAAGAGAGGTAATTAAACATTATACGGAAAATGAGAATAAGATAAAGTGATGCTATTTTTTACTAAACTCAGGATTATCCATTTCATTAGGGTTTAATCTTCTTTTGTCATGATTAACACTGGTAATATTTACAATAGGGATTACCAGAGCCACTTAATGCTGCTGTATAGTGAAAAAATTTACATGAATTTTATGTAGATCCAAAGATTAGAGTTGGAAAATATATTGTTTTGGCAAAATAGTTTTTATAATGCATGTACAATCTTTTTTTATTCTTTTATTCTGATCTTAATAAAAGAAACGTTGGGCTTAGTTTGTTCAACCTAATATTAGTGGTTCTGTTGTTGGGCTTAGTATGCTTAACCTAATATTAGTGGTTCTGTTGTTGGGCTTAGTATGTTTAACCTAATATTAGTGGTTCTGTTGTTGGGCTTAGTATGCTTATCCTAATATTAGTGGTTCTGTTGTTGGGCTTTGTATGCTTAACCTAATATTAGTGGTTCTGTTGTTGGGCTTAATATGCTTAACCTAATATTAGTGGTTCTGTTGTTGGGCTTAGTATGTTTAACCTAATATTAGTGGTTCTGTTGTTAGGCGTAGTATGTTTAACCTAATATTAGTGGTTCTTGTCACGTCTGTCCGTATAAAACTTTGCTAGCTCAGGGATAAAGGGGGGGGGGGTTCTTCTAAGAGACAGGCCAAGTATAAGGGAAAAGTTTTGAATAGATATCACCCAAATAAAATAAATGTTTCCAAGTTCATCATTAGGGGATTCCAATCCAAGTAGCTAGGGATTAGGGCACCACCTTGTTGACCTAAGAATGGCAGGACTCCAACAAGGAAACCTTCCTGCAAGTGTAAGATGTACTGATGATTGTAAAAGTTTCGTTCTAGCACTATATACACTATCAACATATATATGATGAATACATAATTATTTTAATTATATGACTTTTGTAATACAATTTTTAAATTTTCAAACTACAAATAAATGATTTTGATTTTGATATCATGAACTATGTAAATAAATATTTCTCCCTGTGGCTAGCCAGGAGTTAAAAACAAAAAGAAAACTGTTAAACTAAACACAACTACCTAAACACAAAACAAAATAATACTTATCCTCGTCACCAAATTTAAAAAGACAACATGTTAGTGTGAACAGAAAAACTGAACTGTTTTATTCCCAAAACATAACTTATTGTTGAACAGAAAACAAAATAAATGTTAGAAACATACATATGAATAAACTAAGTTAAAATAAATAACAGCTGATCATCAATCGTTTACAAATCGATCGTTCACACATGATAACTGTTTACCTTAAAGTCTTGACTGTAATATAACTTTATTTACAGCAAAAAATTGAAATGTCACATTCTGTTGTTGGGCTTAGTATGCTTAACCTAATATTAGTGGTTATGTTGTTGGGCTTAGTATGCTTAACCTATTATTAGTGGTTCTGTTGTTGGGCTTAGTATGCTTAACCTAATATTAGTGGTTCTGTTGTTGGGCTTAGTATGCTTAACCTAATATTAGTGGTTCTGTTGTTGGGCTTAGTATGCTTAACCTAATATTAGTGGTTCTGTTGTTGGGCTTAGTATGCTTAACCTAATATTAGTGGTTCTGTTGTTGGGCTTAGTATGCTTAACCTAATATTAGTGGTTCTGTTGTTGGGCTTAGTATGCTTAACCTAATATTAGTGATTCTGTTGTTTTTCGACCTGTTTTGAGGAATAACTAATCAAATTTATAAATTAAATTAGCATTTAAGTTTATTACTTGTATATAATACATATATTGCTATTTGCTTGCGCCGCGCATTTCTGGCCAGTCAAACTGTCAATACGTTGTTTTTTTTATATATTTAGTGTCATACAAACATTACTTTTTTCAAATACAGGTTTGATAAACCATTAGTATTCATCATAAAACTGGTTTGTTAATTGTTGATTTTTTCAAATTTAACTTAACTTTACTCTGTAAGCATAGAAAAGGGGGTGCAATTTCATTCACCATAGCAGAGTATTAGCCATTAGGATAAATATAAAAGACGTAAATCATTTCAGGTTACCTAATCATTGTATATGAATAATTTAAAATGGAATAATTTAATTAGTCAAAATTTAATCAAATTCAGAACATTGCTTGAATATATTTTCTATAAGAGCTTGGTCATGAGAGGTTTTTGTCAGTTTATTATTCAATATACCTCCACTTAAATAAGACAATATTATGCAACAAACTCCAAATAAGAATAATTACATTTTTAGTTAGATTTTTTCATTATATGTTTAACTCAACTTGTTTAAGGTATTATAAAATGTTTTTTTTTATTTTTTTTATTTTACAAAACCATGTAAAATAAATTAGTTACTACATTTAGCTAACTCAAATGAGATATTATACGTTTAGTGCATAGTACTCAACAGTTAGTTAACAGTGTACAAATTAACCTCACACAACACAAATACATTACAATATAAGTACAACATTTAAAACTATATAAAAATACAAGCTCACAACGCACAAATATACTACTTTACAATTACAAATTACATATATATAGAGCACAATACAAGCACAAAATGTACAAACATTTAAAATATAAATACAACATGCACAAATATTTTAAAATGTAATAATATTTCTGCATTTTGTACTTATATTGTAATATATTTGTATTGTGTGACGTGTACTTGTACTGTATATGTACCAACACGTATTATGCTAACTAAAAAATTATTTAATAGTGTGTGTAATAATCAAATACACATTTAAACGTCAATTAAGTAAATTACAGTGATTTTAATCAAGTTTACAAGCTCAGATAAATAGTTTTTAATTAGCATAATACGTGTTGGTACATATACAGTACAAGTGAACGTCACACAACACACATGTTTTACAATATAAACACAAAATGCACTGATATATTACAATACAACTACAAAATGCACAAATATTATGGTGACGATTTCGGTGAAAAACACTCACCTTCCACAGAATTTTTTGTGAATCCCTCTGGTCTGAGGAAGGTGGGCGTAGTTCACTGAAATCGATCACCATATTATTTGTGTATTTTGTACTTGTATTGAAATATATTGGTGCATTTTGTGTTTATATTGTAATAAAAAAGCTCAGATATTCGCTCATACTTCCTCACTTAATACAGTAAGTCTTGTGATTTTAATAACACATCACATAATTACAAATACATTTAAAAATTCATACAAGAATAAAAAATACAGGAATATTATTCATTATTAGAAGCTATTATGAAGCCTTTGTTTATACAATATTGCTTTATATTTAATAAACACACCTCAATGGATAAATTATAGTAATATAGTTACCATAATAAAATTGAATACGATATTAATATTTGTAATGCATTGAATTTTTCTTTAAATTTAGTGCTTTAAAAAATTACTGTTGGTTTTGTAATAATAAAAATCTTCTTTTCCATGAAAACTAGCTACACTGCTTGCAACTAATTCATATTGTCAATAAATAAACAACTTTATTTCTATTAGATCTTCTGCCTGTTTACTAGTCTTGTTATTGGGTTCTATAATTTAAATTACATAAAGCAATAATTGTGAAAAACTCGAAGATAAAACTGAAGCCAATATCATTAAATAACATCTAGCGATGCAAAAACTCATTCCAGATTTATACAAATGTCAAGCGTATATTGTATGGTATACGTAAAGTAGAACATATAATAGGTTCGGTGTCCACGTAAAGCTATAGGTCCCATACTTTCCCTAGCTATTGGGCTATTAATAAATAGTCCTTTGAACTTAGATAGTAAAAATGACTACACTCGTTCATCACACTCATTCGCCCCTCATATTCGCCCATATCTCTACGATTGGCGTCTTAGAAATAAATAAATAGTCCATATTGTTATTATAACTATTTATATTATTTCTACCAAAATATGCCTTTTAGAAACAGCCAATAGTAATCGCCTACAATTTATATTTACTATGGGAAGTTGTGGTAGGAGCTATATACTTTGTCCTCATTGCGGGAAGGCCATTATACTGGTCCATAGTATAAAGAAAGGTTCACACATCATCTACTCTCTGTTAACAATAACCCAAGGACTTACTCGGTCACTAACTTTAAGGAAATGAATGTTTAAACCTACCCTATTAAACAATTATTTTCGGCACGGAAGGTGCCCTTTTAACTATCAATTGAGGTCTTATGGATCACGTAAGTTTTTTCCCAATATTTGTACCCAATTGTTATGCAAGAAGGAGATAACGTAAAAAGATAATGTATTATATGAATGGAACATGGTTTTTTAGTTTTATGAACAATATATTGATAAATGTTTCACAGTTATAGTAAAAGCCTAAATTTAAAAGTTACCACTGTACGTGTATGGGTGGGCGGGTGGGT
This sequence comes from Stictocephala bisonia, assembly GCA_035578905.1. Classification (NCBI taxonomy): domain Eukaryota; kingdom Metazoa; phylum Arthropoda; class Insecta; order Hemiptera; family Membracidae; genus Stictocephala; species Stictocephala bisonia. The sequence goes on along the minus strand of JAQJVL010000565.1, from coordinate 9,966 downwards.
CAATACCACCGTACGTGTATGGGTGGGCGGGTGGGTCAATACCACTGTACGTGTATGGGTGGGCGGGTGGGTCATTACCACTGTACGTGTGTGAGTGGGCGGGTGGGTCAATCCACTGTACGTATATGGGTGGGTGGGTGGGTCATTACCACTGTACGTGTATGGGTGGGTGGGTGGGTCATTACCACTGTACGTGTATGGGTGGGCGGGTGGGGCAATACCACCGTACGTGTATGGGTGTGAGGGTGGGTCATTACCACCGTACGTGTATGGGTGGGTGGGTGGGTCATTAGCACTGTACGTGTATGGGTGGGTGGGTGGGTCATTACCACTGTACGTGTATGGGTGGGCGGGTGGGTCAATACCACCGTACGGGTATGGGTGGGCGGGTGGGTCATTACCACTGTACGTGTATGGGTGGGCGGGTGGGTCAATACCACCGTACGGGTATGGGTGGGCGGGTGGGTCAATACCACCGTACGTGTATGGGTGGGCGGATGGGTCATTACCACTGTACGTGTAATGGGTGGGCGAGTGGGTCATTACCACTATGTGTATGAGTGGGCGGAGATTAGGATAAGGATCAGAGACTGATAAGGTATGTTACTGTCTTCCCGACGAAGAGATGATGCTATACCTAAAACAGATACATGTTTAGTGGCTCCTCATTGATATTCTTAAATACTGCCGGTTTCAAAGAACTATGGAACTTTAGGTACCTAAATATGTGCATTGGTTCCAAACGTTTCATGATCTTCAAAAGTTAATCTGAATAAGTGATACCGTGGAATACGTACATAACATATATATTTTTTTCAAATTAATTATTTTATTGGGTTAAAACTATGTATGAAAAGTCCCGTATAGATAATTTATTACTATTAATATTCTCGTATATTAATAATATTAATATCAGTTGTCCCTAGATAGTAGTCATCTTATCACCCACTTACTTTTTTTGTATATATTAATCCTATTTTAATTTGAAAAATCTAATCTCAACTTCTTCTGTTGATATTGTGGGTTCCACACAATGACACAATATATTTGTGTAACGTACCTGTTAGTAAGAATGTGCACTGAAGTAGCAATGTCATCCGAGGCCCTTCAAGGGGCTCTTTCTTACTCCGACTGCTTCTCCCTGCAACAAAGTTAAATTATAAAGCAGCGTTCATTCTAATTTCTAATGTTTATTCTCATGTAGAGTGTGTCTCCAGAAGGTGAGTAGTGGAATTGCCATGTTAAAAATCTAGTTACGACTATAAATCTCGAAGTGGTTTTTATTTCATAAAGTTCATCTGGCGTATGCTGTATCAATATGGGAAAGTAATAATGAAAGACCGACATTCTTATTTATTCTTGAACAGTTTAAGTAGAAAGAGTAATACTATTACTATAAACAATACTAAATAAGAAGAATAATATACAATGCGAGTATTTTTTCTTTAAAAAGACTCCGGTCTTGTAAATACGTCATCAAACACTACAGACTATCAACGTTGCCTTCAATATATACTTTAAACTCTTGCCTTAGTTAAACAGAATTACTTATAGTTTTCCATACCAGTTACCATTCATATAACTTTCTATTGAATCACTCTCTCACAGTAGCAAAACACTGAAATTCATGTGTGTTTTTTTTTTTTAAACAATCTTTATAATGGAAATTTGCTGTTCAACTCCCGTCCACTTTCTTTACAAATATAAAAACTGACCACTTGAAGTTCAGTAAATAACTAAAGAAACTGCTAAACGACTTTTGCTTTGTTGCTATAGCGTTGTCCAATTTTTTAAGAAATAACCTCCAAACTCAAGTACCAAAATTTGCATTAATAGTATAGTATTTTAGGTTTATAACAGTTGCATTACACAATTATAGTCAACATTGTATTTTCATGCCACACTATAACAACATATACATACATACATTTGACTAGAGGTTTTAACAAAAAAAATAAACATTGCAATTTCTTTTTTCAAGACAGTAAAAATTATGTTTTCCATCATTAAAAAAATAACAATCAAACCTTCACATAGCCTCAACTTAAAATTTTTCTGGACAATTTTGGTTTTAATGTACTTATAATTACCAACATTTTGGTTTATCTGTTAAAAGTAATTATTTTACTTACAATACCAAAACATATTTTTGTCACCAGTTCAAAATAATATTTACGAACGTATAATAATGTTTGTATTTATAAACAAAAATATGCAGGATTCTTTTACATCTCCCTCATTAAAGTTTTAGAGCAACACAGTCGTAAACATACATGACCACACGATTGCTGCCTCAATTCAAAATAGATCAGTGTAAATCCAATGATAAGAGACTTCTTGGAGCCAGCCTGCAGACACGTTTCACAGTAAACTACTAGGACTCTGTCATAAAAATAAATTATAAAATTAGGTAATTATGAAGTGCTTGTAGCTTCAAACCTCAATCATCACCAGTATTATTATAAGTTGTGTAAATGTATAAGGAATCAATTAAACCAATGATAACGTGATATTTAAATCATATTTTTAATAATCAGCATATTATTAATATGAAAAATATACTAAATTTTATAAAATATAAATAAAAATTATTCTCTATTCTCAAAACGTATAGAGCTTTGGATCCGATATAAAGTTAAATTTGAAGTGGAAGTAATAGAATATAAAAACTAAGAGCGAAAATGGTACTTTCTTATAACCTCCTGTACATGAATTGTTCATTAAAACAAAGATTATGTGTTAGATTTTTCATATGCATTAACGTCATAAAATTCCATAAATTTTGGATCTCAAATGAAATTTGTAATTATTTTGGGAGTAAATCTTTTTAATATAAGCAACCAAATAAGACATATTTTATACTTCGTTCAATATCCAAAACCCACCAATCGTTCTCAAGAGTTTATTAGTAAAAATGGAGAAGTTAATCTCACGCAGTTAGCTACCAGACTACGTCGTAAACTCAACTACATTCATATTTGAAAATACACTAAACATTTTTTGTATGCTAAACTGTAATGTTACTAGTACTTCATATGTATTCCAAACGTGTTGCTAGTCACCGTTCGTATATATTGTACTATCACATCAATTCTCGCCATCTGCTACCCAATACGACCCGCTGGTACATTTTTGATAGTTTGCTTACATTTTCAACGAAAAAATATAAGAATGCCAAATGAATTACACTCTATAAAAAAACACTAAAATGATTTTTATTGTGTTAAAACGGTCAAAGCACAAATAACGTTATTGTTCATTTTTACCAGATACGTTAAACTCGAAAGATAATTTATACAATATTTCACACGATGTCAGATCAACAGAAAATACATTGCAATGTAAAACTAGTAATTTTCTAAATCAAGCAGTACCAACTGTTTTTATCTGCCAAGTATATAAAATAATTCAACTACGTAGTTAGTTTTAAACATATTTGTAATATACCTAATTAAGTTTTTCTGTGTAAATGTTAGTCTTTAATAAGGTATTAATGATAAGTACATAATATTTGGAGGATGCCCAATGCTTCAAGTGTTAAGGTTTCGACAGGTATAATAAACTTTTGTCGTCCTCAGTTGTACTTACTAACTTAGTCTACATGTAAATTGATTTTCTCTTTTTTTTCACGCTAACCCAAACTAATTCAAGAAAAGACTAAAAACTACATGCTTAAATACTACGAATTACTATACTACGAACTGGGGTTAAGTGTTAGAGAGGACTTTATAGTCCTAACATCTCCCTTTTAATAAAGGCATTTTTCGTTTCATTTCAATTACTGTTAGGTAAGTACTCCGTAGTATCTAATTATGTAGTTTTAAGTATTTTCTTGAATTAGTTTGGGTTAGGGTTGAAAAAATAAAATAAAAAAAAAATTTAGATGTAGGCTAAGTTACTAAGTACACCTGAAGATGACCGGTGTTTGTAATACCTGTCGAAACGTTGTGGTTATTTCAAAAAGACTTAAAGCATTGTAAGTCTCCAAATATTATATACCTTTCATGAACAATCTAATGCTAACAAACTTTCAAAACAAAAGGTATTATGAATTAAAGTACAATAAATAACATGTACAAGGTAACAATTGAGCATGATGATGTTACAATTGAGCAAGATGGTGTTACAACAGAGCAAGATGGTGTTACAATTGAGCATGATGTTGTTACAATTGAGCATGATGTTGTTACAATTAAGCATGATGGTGTTACAATTGAGCAAGATGATGTTACAATTCTGTTTCAGAAAATATTAATTACTTTCTTTAAATTTAGTCTAAAGCATAAGCGTCTATGATTTCATCAACTGACAGATCGTAAATTAAGGATATATCGAGAAAGAGTCGTCTATGGCAGTGTGGGTTGTTTATTCCTCCTCAACCAGGATCAGGCTCTTAAACACGGACTGGCTGTGAATCAAAAATAGTAACAACTTCATCTTTGCCATAAGTTACTAAAAATCAAACTTAGTTATACAATGTACAGTAAATATTTAAAATGTTATCTTACCTACGCAGATCATGATTTTATCTTAAACATACGAAATAAATTATAACGGAAATTTTTTTATGAATTTGTATCATTCACATTAAAATGTCCACTATGAAATTGGAATTTAATTACATTTGAGATAAACAAATTTTGTTCATAAATAGTTGACAATATTTTTATACATTTTTTTAAACTCACCAACAGGTTTTAAATGTGTGTTTGAGAATAGTAAGATATCTTTTAATAAATTAATTGTATATAGTAAACATGCCTGTTGTTTAAAGAACTTTCATATCTTTTCAGCCATTTTAAATACCTTAAGCTTCAACATTTTAATTTTGTATAAATATGTATTAATGACGTGAAATTGAACCGTAGCTAAAAACATGTCACTCATACATTGAGGTAGTTTTCAATACAATTTGGTACTCTGTTATTGGTCTCAAGGTTTTAAATTATTGTAACAACACGAACCAGACCATTCTAAATAATTAATTAATATATATTCAAACAAATATTGTTGATTTGTCAGCAGTTACATTGTCTTAACATATTTTTTCTATACTTTTTAAAACTTCCAAATAGCAAATTTAGTCCATATAGATGAACTCCTGAGAGTAAATCCAACTCAAGAGATAGTGAAACTGTCAAAGGTAATTGTATTAATTATTTTTAAGAAAATATATACATCATAATATAATTTGTATATAAAGCGCTAACATTTCTATATTTTAAGTGGTTATTGTGTACATTAAAAAAGTACACAAAGAAATACAAATTAAAAGTAATAATTTCTAAGTAGTATACAGTTTATTAAATTAGTTTATGTATACTGTTAATAAAAAAATAATGTATTATTTATACCTCATGTCAAAAACCAAACTAATAAAAAACTAAATAATCATTATTTTTACTGTAATTCTTTACATAACGGGAGGACCAGAACTGGGAAAGATTATTTCGCAAAAAGCGACCAAAGTATTCCAAGAATATTTGTGTCTGCCCAACATTCCACCATCTGGAATGTGAACATTCTTTTAAACTTAATTGATTTTAATTTTAAACCAAGTTGAAGTGATTCTCTGAGCTATACACGTTCTTTTACAACAATTATCTTGGTATTGTTTGTTGGTAGTTTCAACTAATTCAATGTGTAATTTAGAATAATTGCATATTTAATGTAAAAAATTGTATAAAGTGCTTTTGAGATGCAAATATTAAATTGGATACGATTCTTTGAGAGAATATTTAAATTATGATATTGTGTTTACGTCCAAATTATATTTTTAATAAGTATTCAGCAAATTTTTAAATAAATGTATGATTACATTTTAATAATATTTCCAGAATATTTCTAAAAAAGAATATGTAAAACACATTACATTTATATATTCAATATGAAACTGTGTATTTTATCAAAGTGTAATTTTGTGTTTAGAACTTGTTGATTTATTTTTAATAATTTTTAATTTTACTAAAACATAATATTTCAAGTACCATTTTGTTTATTTTTTTTATTACTTACTATCTCATTTAAAGGAATATTACTAACACCGAAGGGATATTGATGTTTGGCATTTTACCATTATAACTAACTTTCAACCAATATGTACTTAAAATAACATAAAGATCAGTAAGTTCTCAGATTATCACCATTTATTATCTGCGGTCGCATCCAGAAGTCTTTAGACAAAACAAAATAATACATAGTATTGTGTTTTACACTGAGAGAAGAAATACAAGAATGAAACAAGAAAACAATACACTTTGAAGAATACTCAATTGTCATTCTGAGAGAAAATTTAACCTTATAAGAATAAACACATGTGCTGTAATGAGAAGCGCATTTAAAAACTGATTCAAATAAAAAAATAATCCTGTCCACAACTACCCATTGCGGGTCTAGGTGGCCGGGTGACAAGTGGTCAGCACGATGGTCAGCTTTCTCAACCAGGACTAACTAAAAGTCTTTGCTTCCCATTGCGGGTCGAGATGGCCTGGTGACGTGTGGTCAGCACGATGGTCAGCTTTCTCAACCAGGACTAACTACAAGTCGTTACTTTCCATTGCGGGTCGAATTGGCCGGGTGACGTGTGGTCAGCACGATGAGTCCAGATTTCTCAACCAGGACTAACTACAAGTCATTACTACCCATTGCGGGTCGAGATGGCCGGGTGACGTTTGGTCAGCACGATGGTAGCTTTATCAACCAGGACTAACTACAAATCGTTGCTACCCATTGCGGGTCGAGATGGCCGGGTGACGTTTGGTCAGCACGATGGTCAGCTTTCTCAACCAGGACTAACTACAAGTCGTTGCTACCCATTGCGGGTTGAGATGGCCGGGTGACGTGTGGTCAGCACGATGGTCAGCTTTCTCAACCAGGACTAACTACAAGTCGTTGCTTCCCATTGCGGGTCGAGATGGCCGGGTGACGTGTGGTCAGCACGATGGTCAGCTTTCTCAACCAGGACTAAGTAAAAGTAGTTGCTACCCATTGTGGGTCGAGATGGCCGGGTGACGTGTGGTCAGCACGATGGTCAGCTTTCTCAACCAGGACTAACTACAAGTCGTTGCTACTCTTTGCGGGTCTAGATGGCTGGGGACGTTTGGTCAGCACGATGAGTCCAGCTTTCTCAACCAGGACTAACTACAAGTCGTTGCTACCCATTGCGGGTCTAGATGGCCGGGTGACGTGTGGTCAGCATGACGAGACCAGCTTTCTCAACAAGGACTAACTACAAGTCGTTGCCACCAATTGCGGGTCTAGATGGCCGGGTGACGTGTGGTCAACTCGATGAGACCAGCTTTATCAACAAGGACTAACTACAAATCGCTGCTACCTATTGTGGGTCCAGATGGCCAGGTGATGTGTGGTCAGCACGATGGTCAGCTTTCTCAACCAGGACTAACTACAAGTCGTTGCTTCCTATTGCGGGTCGAGATGGCCGGATGACGTGTGGTCAGCACGATGGTCAGCTTTCTCAACCAGGACTAACTACAAGTCATTGCTACCCATTGCGGGTCGAGATGGCCGGGTGACGTGTAGTCAGCACGATGGTCAGCTTTCTCAACCAGGACTAACTACAAGTCGTTGCTTCCTATTGCGGGTCGAGATGGCCGGATGACGTGTGGTTAGCACGATGGTCGGCTTTCTCAACCAGGACTAACTACAAGTCGCTGCTACCTATTGCGGGTCGAGATGGCCGGATGACGTGTGGTCAGCACGATGGTCGGCTTTCTCAACCAGGACTAACTACAAGTCGTTGCTACCCATTGTGGGTCGAGATGGCCGGGTGCCGTGTGGTCAGCACGATGGTCAGCTTTCTCAACCAGGACTAACTACAAGTCGTTGCTTCCTATTGCGGGTCGAGGTGGCCGGGTGCCGTGTGGTCAGCACGATGGTCAGCTTTCTCAACCAGGACTAACTACAAGTCGTTGCTACCCATTGTGTGTCGAGATGGCCGGGTGCCGTGTGGTCAGCACGATGGTCAGCTTTCTCAACCAGGACTAACTACAAGTCGTTGCTTCCCATTGCGGGTCGAGATGGCCGGGTGACGTGTGGTCAGCACGATGGTCAGCTTTCTCAACCAGGACTAACTACAAGTCGTTGCTACCCATTGCGGGTCTAGATGGCCGGGTGACGTGTGGTCAGCACGATGGTCAGCTTTCTCAACCAGGACTAACTACAAGTCGTTGCTTCCCATTGCGGGTCGAGATGGCCGGGTGCTGTGTGGTCAGCACGATGGTCAGCTTTCTCAACCAGGACTAACTATAAGTCGTTGCTACCCATTGTGGGTCGAGATGACCGGGTGACGTGTGGTCAGCACGATGGTTAGCTTTCTCAACCAGGACTAACTACAAGTCGTTGCTTCCCATTGCGGGTCGAGATGGCCGGGTGCCGTGTGGTCAGCACGATGGTCAGCTTTCTCAACCAGGATTAAGTACAAGTCGTTGCTTTCCATTGTGGGTCGAGATAGCCGGGTGACGTGTGGTCAGCACGATGGTCAGCTTTCTCAACCAGGACCAACTACAAGTCGTTGCTACCCATTGCGGGTCTAGATGGCCGGGTGACGTGTGGTCAGCACGATGATCAGCTTTCTCAACCAGGACTAACTACAAGTCGTTGCTACCCATTGCGGGTCTAGATGGCCGGGTGACGTGTGGTCAGCATGACGAGACCAGCTTTCTCAACCTGGACTAACTACAAGTCGTTGCCACCCATTGTGGGTCTAGATGGCCGGGTGACGTGTGGTCAGCACGATGAGTCCAGCTTCCCAATTGCCTCATGATGATTTTCAGTATATTTCAATTCGTTTTAAATAAAGAAAATAATAAATAGACCTATGTATATATAAACAATCACAAGAAAATTTAAATAAACGTATAACTATTAAAAAATTATTCAAATGTACCATATTTATTTAATATTATTTAGTATTGTAATAAAAACTATCTATGTCAGTCACTAATTAATTAATTGTATATTTATTTATAATGCATTTAATATAATATAACTCAAGAATAATTTACAATCAATTTCCAAAAATCTATTAAATGGCAAATATTTTCCACCAATGAAAAGCCAGTTCAAGTAATTTACCAGTGTAAAATTAAAAACATATTATAATATATTAAAATTTTCTTCAACAATGAACTTTGAGAAAAACTCTCTCACTCCCTCTCCCCCTCTCTCTCACTCACTTTCTCTTTCCCCCTCTCTCTCTCTTCCCCCCTATCTCTCTCTCTCTCTCTCTTCACTCGCTTTTTATTGAGTGAAAGGTTTTTCCATAATACATAATAAAAGTAATTTAACATCAAGAATAAAGTAAATACTTTTTATATTAGAAATATTGGGGGTTGGCAGACCTGGTCTGCGTTTGAAGTTAGAGGATTCTTATGCTCCTCACATTTTTAGATAATGTCTATTATTATCAGTGTTATATTGATATTGAGTGCCTCTGGACTGTTTAATGATTAGTGACGTAACATTTTACAATCTAGCACAATCTCATCATTATCGTAAGTAATGTAAATGTCCAGGCCCGGATTAGCAACTATTTGCGCCCTAGGCCAGAGTTCTACATTACGCCCCCTCCCGGCAGACGTTCGGGGGGGGGGGCATTTTCGGCATATTAAATGGTGCGCCCTACCTTTCCGGCAAAACTGAAAAAAAATTGTGTTGGAGATTACAAATATCTCGTTTATTATTTATTTATTTAGGCCTAGATTATCAGTCATCTTACACATTCATTTGCGAGAAAATAATTTAAATCAATCAGTCAATAATAGCGATATTCCCAAATGTGTGAAAAGGAAATACAGAAAAGGATATGTTGAAAACACTACTTAAATAACACAAACAATACTGTATAATTAAGTAAGTACATTTATTAACACAACACGGTATTTACTAACGAAATGACTTTTAACATCGTTTTAAAATTTCCTCTTTCTGGCTTTGGCCCAGGCAAAC
>JAQJVL010000564.1:520631-553882 GCA_035578905.1 Stictocephala bisonia | reverse complement strand
ACCATGATATAAGGTGAAGGCATTTCCAGTTAGGGGGAGTATGTTATTGATTTGAGTCTCGTTACGGGATTTTTCAAGTGTTGTGTCTGCAATCTGGGAGAAGTAGAGATTCGGCCATTAGATATGGATTGTTTTCTATCTTGCCATCTTGGTCTTGTGTATAAACAATTATTAAGAATTTGTAGTGCAAGTCAATAACAAACTATGTTCTGACTGATTCAGAATGACAGATGGCATTTGCGATTTTACGAAATAAACAATAGCTAACTGCAGTGATACGAGTGTTAGGCGCCGGTCACCTTTAACACATGCACAAGTTCACATAAACCCTTACCACACTACGCCATTCTAGAGATGGATAAAGGTAGTTCATTTGCAGGACTAGTACACGACTGAATCGTTCACCGTAATGAACTAGTTCAAAATGACGCAACAAACAACGACTTGTACAAGCGACAGTTGGATCTATAGTTTTGTTTCATAGAGACGTTTTTATTATTTATACTTGTAAATTTGATCAACCAACCTTCTTCTCAGATTTCAGTTTTTGTTACTAATATTGATAAAAATAAATAATTACATTTAATGATTTTGTCAATAGTCCATCCCAGCTCTGATGTTCACTTTGGACTGAACTAGTTCAAATCATAATGAACGAATTTGTTCACTAAGCTTACTAGTTCATTTCACTCAATCGTTAGTGAACTACCCATCTCTCCATTCCTGCTTTCCATTTACGATCGGATCGTGTTTGAATAATGATAACTTCAATTCAGTTACTTTATCATGGATTAATAATGGCTGCCTCTGGAGAGTATATTGTTTGTAGTAACGGATCAGAGAAAATACAATTTAAAAATCTCAAAACATTATTTATTACATAATCCAGGACGTTCTGTGATGTATATGTCTGCAACCAACGGAAATATTAGTTATTTTTTCAGTTCATTATAGTCAGATAGCTTCTGCTAGTGAATCAGGCAGGTTAAGGGAATTTGGTCAGGTTAGGTAATAAAGAACTAATAAGTAAAAGTGCATACTAAAATTGACATTTGCGTCTGTCGTCAATTAATTAGTGGTAATCGTTATATTCTTGTTCAAATAAACTTGAATAAGACATAAATAAATATAGTTTTATTCCTTATTGTAATATTTTACTTCCATATTAAACATTCGGGAATGTAATGTATATAATTGTGGATAAAAACAGTAGATTTATATGTTCTTGGGTGAATATTTGCGTGACTAGAAGACACAGCTCATTCTTGGAACAAGTACTTACTTACTTACTCTTACTCCCAGGGCCATCTATATCCCAGGTGATATTTAGCCGCACCAACAAAGCCTCTCCAGATTGACCTGTCCTCTGCATTCTCTTCCATGGCTCCAACTCGCTATATATCTAGCCTAACCTGGTCCCACCATCTTTGTTTTGGCCTCCCACGAGGTCGCCTTCCCTCAGGGTTATTTTTGCTAACTTTCTTTAGTTGGGACTCTTCTCTCCTTCTCAACACATGCCCAGCCCACCTTAGTCTTCTACTTTTGACCTCACTCACAATGTCTGCGTCGTTATACAAGTCTCTAATCTCCCTGTTATGTTTCCTTCTCCACTCCCCTTGGTCATATGTGGGCCCATATATCTTTCTCAAGACTTTGTTTTCGAAGACAATTAGTTTTTTTTCTTCTTTCTTATTTAGTATCCACGTTTCAGATCCATAGAGCAAAACTGGGATGACTATTGATTTGTACAACCTAATTTTTGTTTTGTGTGACAATGACTTGGAAGATAGTAATCTATTGCCTGCCTGGTGTTCTTCAATTATTTCGTTTGAGTAGCATTCAAGTCGATTTAGAATAATTTTAGTCAGGACTTTATAGGGGATACTTAGTAATGAGATGCCTCTATAGTTTCCACACTCTTCTTTTTCTCCCTTTTTATGTATGGGTACAACTACTGCCTCTTGCCACTCAGTTGGCATTTCTTCCTTTTCCCATATTTTAAGTATTAACTTCCACAGTTTCTCAATTACTACATTTCCTCCTTTTTTTAGTAATTCTGCTGTAATGTCATCTTTTCCTGGAGCCTTGTTATTTTTCAGTGTCTTTACTGCGTTTTCCACTTCTTGTTTGGTTGGTGGTTCCAGGTTTGGTTGTACATGGTAATAGCTACATTCATTGTCTTGTTTTGTTGTTTCATCTCCTCTGTTGACATTAAGTAGATCACTGAAATATTCTTTCCACCTTTTAAGGACTTTTTGGCTTTTCGTAATTAATGTGCCATCTTTACTCTTAACTCCGTAAGAGCGGGGGGTGAATCCTTTTTTGAAAAATCTTACTTTTCTAAAGAAGTCTCTTGAGTTGTTTGTTGTGTTATCTTCTTCAGCTTTATCCTGCAAGCTATTTATATATAGCCATTTTTTCCTCTTCAATAACCTATTGGTATCCCTATTTGACTTGTTGTAACTTTCTCTGTGTTCTATGCTGTTACTATTCATCCAGGTCTTTTTCCTAACAATTCTTTCTTCAACCATTTGCTCACATTCATGGTCAAACCATGGCTTTTTGTTCTTTTTCTTCTTCTTTCTGCCACATACTTCTTCTGCCGAGTCTAAAACTGCTTCCTTGAAGTTGTTCAGTTATTGTTTATATTATCATTTTCGTCCACCTCTTCTAGAAGTTTGAATCTGTTTTCAAGTTTAAGTTTAAAATTTTCAACTATACTGTGGCATTTGAGCCCCTCAGTGTCTATAAGTCTTTCTTGTCTTTCCTCTTTTCGTCTCTGAGTAGCTATTCTTTGTGTCATCTTCACTACAACTAATGAGTGGTCAGTTCCACATTCTGCCCCCCTAACACTCTTAACGTTCGTTATGCTGCTTTTATGTCTTTGGTCAACTAGCACATGATCAATTTGGTTTTTGGTAACTCCATTTGGTGATGTCCAAGTGTACTTATGTATGTCCTTTCTTGGAAACATCGTGCTTGATATTTTGTAGTTGTTTGCCAGGGCCAAGCTTGCTAATCTTGTTCCATTATCATTGGAGTTTTGGTGAAGGCTTTCTTTTCCAATCGCTGGGCTCCAGATCTCCTCTCTCCCTATCTTAGCATTTGCATCTCCTATTATAACTTTGGTATCAAAATTTGATAGCTTCCCCACCAACTCGTCTAGTAGATCATAGAAATCATCTTTTTAGTCTTCATCTGCTTCTTCCGTTGGAGCATAGATACTAACTAAAGATAAGTTATTAAATTTTCCTCTTATTCTAATATTGCACATTCTATTGCTTACTGGTTCAAATTGTATCACCGCTTCAGCTAATTTTTTCTTTATTGCAAAACCTACTCCTCCATAAAACCTATTTTCTTCACAGCCACTATAGTAGATCAGGTACTTCTTTGTGTTTATCCTCCCTGCCAAGGGCCATCGGATCTTTTGTAGTGCTACGATGTCCATTTTGTATTTATCCAGTTCTTCTGCTAATATGTCACTAGTTCCAGGTATTGCTAATGTTCTTACATTCCAAGTGCCAATTCGTAACCGTTTTAAACTAAGCTGGGTCTTAATCCGTTTTTCCTGTCCAATTTCCGAGGCTATTTTTTGTTGGTGTTTCGTAACATTGTGATTTTTTATGAGGCGGGTTGTCAGCCCAGCGCCCAACCCCCAACCTGGAGGGCCAGGAGTTTGTGATCAGAGTCTTCTTCTCCTAGGCCAATTGCTTTCACTGCAGCTTCAAGACGTTGGCCTGGCCTCGGTGTTACATCTCCTAGCCTTCGGGTACCCAAACCCTATCGTACAAGGCAGTGCGGGCAGTGCTTATTTGATGGCGGCACTTCCTCGTCATGACACAGCACTATCATCGGGCTCATGTGGACTTGCTGAGTGTGACCCCGCCACAGATCACCCTCCCACGCCCTCCAGTGCTGCCGCCTCGGTCCGGGACTGCTTATTCGGGTTACCCCTTATTCGCAGCTGTCCACCATATCTGGTGGAACATTCACCATCCGCCACCTGTGACCCGCCCTTTACCTGAGGCTCGGTTCCCCTAAAGGGGAGGGTCTTGGAACAAGTAGTGAAATTAAATTTGTCAATAACAAATTTATAATATTAATAGTAAAAATAAATTAATAATTAAAATGCAACCTTATATTATCTAATAATTGATTCATATTACTGTGAACGAAGGATATTTTATCAAACAAAGTTTGATAAAACAACAACAGATTTTTCAACAGAGAACAAGATCAATACTCAAGTGAATAAACACAAATTCAAAATAAAATCTATACTGTAGTTAAATTATATAGAATCACTCGCTGGAAATGAGTTAGTCTTAAATATTGTGTTTAGTTTTTGCTCATAAAGACCTTGACTTATCAAGTAAGGGATGCCACCTGCTTTCCTCTCTTATGAGAAACATTTTTTAAAACAATTATTATTTTTTATTTATTATTACTAGGGAAAATTTCTTTAAGTTAATAAATAATTGTGATTATTACGAATTTAACCATAATTTTAGGAAGTTAAGGATATAAGCTTATCTCCACCCAATTTGTTTGTTCTCCAAATATTAAAAATAAAACAATTTAACCCTTCGTTAGTCGCACAGCGGTGTTATAGACCGCAAAAGAAGCCTTTTGTGTGTAGTGATAGGGTGCGGGGACAAAGAGAGCTGATACCTTATCATATCCTTCCTCACTATTCCTACATCAAGCCCCACCACATGTCCTAGCCTCAGTCGTTTATCACTGGTGTCCCAGATAAGACGAATACAGGCGCGGTCTTTTGAACCATTGGGCGACTGTTCTTGATTGTTGTAACAGGTCCACCAAATTGACGAATAAATTAATTAAATAAAATAAATGATAAATTATTTTAATGAAGAAACAGATACATTTAATTAAAATAAATACCGAACATTCAAATAATATTCGGAAATCATTGTAAATTAATAGCCAACAAGTATAGAGAAGTGGGCAGGCATATTTATTCCATTGCAGACCTCCGAGACGTAAACAAAATACCTAAGCATTGTGTCGAGACAGATAAGGCAGACCTGCTCAGTCTGGTGTCGCATGGGACGAGTCTATCTAACAATCCAAAGGGGTGTCAGTGTGACGCAACGTAATGGTCGAGTCCAATGTAGATGGGAGACGTCATGAGTTGACGGAAGGATCACTGGGGGGCAGCACCAACCAGGGAAAAAAGCGCATGGCAAAGCCGGAAGTTTAGCTATGAACCCAAAACTCTGGCTTGTAACGGACTGGCAACCCAAGCTAGCATCTCCAACGACTCTTTCACTTTAAATCAGGACTCCTATGGGGCCGGACTCCAAGCCAGATTGATGTAGCAGCCAGATAGTATTTGTTACCGCGGGTGGCCGTTTGATCTTAAAACCGAGTAATGTAGGGAAAATGTATTTGTCAAACAGTGAATTAAAATTCTTTATTGCAAGTTAGTCGCAATGATCTAGATAGGTGTACGATGACCAGTTTGGAACGGTGATTGCAGTCTGAATTAACTCAGGACCACGTGGAGTTTCAGCATCACAAGAAGAAAAATTTAAAGATAAGTTTTAGTTATAAATAAGTTAATCATGTTTTTAGAAATCAGTTTTAAATAAATAACTTTCAATTTTGTAATATTTAACTTCATATATCTATTCAAAGATAAAAAGAATGTAATAAATTAGCTTTTTCAAACAATAGTCTTTTTCATTGTAATTTACAGCCTCACCGATTTACCCATAAAAACGACCCTGAGATAAGATAAATAATTTTAATTTGCATAATATTTTACCAAATTAACAAAAAACTTAATCTAATGTAACTCGAGAAGGTGAGAGGTTACATTGTAAAGTGCGGTCTTTAACACCACGCGTGACTAGTGCTGTTAGTGTTTCTTACGGAATTTAGTGTGTTGTATTTATATAAAAAATGGATGTATTTGAAGAAAGAAGAATAAATAGACTTTTAGATAGTGTTGAAAAAGAGGAAAATGTTAATGCCAAGTTACAAAGTTGTCAAGAAAATGCTAAGAAACGGCTTTTTGATGAAATAGATAATACTAATGATGAAATTGCATATGAATTGGAAGATAATGATGAAAAGAAATTGATCAAGTAGAAGAAAGTGATCATCAATCGGAAACAGAAGAATCTGCTAGTGATACAGACAGTCTCCAGCCCCCAGAAAGGCAAGTACCAGTTCATTCAGCATGTCTGCAGTATATTCATTGCAATCAAGTTTAAGTTGCATTAAATAAACTTAATAACAATATAAACCAAAAAAAAAAAAATAAATAAAAATAATAATAATTAATAGAAGTTATTCTGGAATGACATTTATGCGTGTGCGGTGTTTTCGACCGCGGCGCGACTAACGTCGTACTCTCAGGCACGCGACTAAGCGAAGGTTAAACTATCTAATTAATTACTTTATTTCAACTTTCTTATTTCTGTATTGAGTTTGAACGCAAGGTAAAAATATTTATTCAAAAAAGCCTTTTAAAATATTTTAATTGATAACAGTGTTTTCTATCTTATTATTTAGGTAATTATCTTTAGGCTACATTCTATAATTGGAAAATATACTGCATAACTAATATTTTTTCCAGTTGATATTTTACGCTATTGGTACCATAATATAGTACTTGCAGAAAGTTTTTTATTTATACACTGTTGCACAAAAATTGCAAGCATTCTACTTTGGGAGAATGTCTTTGGTGGTTTTCACATGAATGAAAAGTAATTATTTAATATTATAAATGATTGATTAAAATATAAAAAAATGTGAACAGTACATTAAAAGATCATGGTACATTTGTTTTGTAGGAGATTGCCAAAGATGAAGCTAACAAGCAACCATGCACAGAAATGGGTAAACAAGTGGAAACTTTGGAGAAACAATTGACAGATCTAAGATTAGAAGAGCAGCTTGGCGTAGAGCTGGTTGGTAGCTTGACAGATCCTCAGAGTGCTCAGTTCAAGTAAGAAAATATTGTTGGTATACAGAATTGTATTGCAAAGAGGATTGCCAAGATTTCAAAGTTTTTTACAAATGTCTTCAGGCACCCATGATTTTTTGTATATTTCAATTTAAAGCTATTGAATAAATTAATGTGAAATAAACCTTATATTTTTATGGTACAACATTTACGTAATTCTATGATTTCATTTGATTAAAAAAAATATACTTAGTATATTTATATAACACGGGATATAACAAAATCCCATGACCCATCTAATCTGAACATAAGATAGACCACTTCCCCTCAACCCCTTTCCCATCAGCAAACTTCATATATATATATATATATATATATATATATATATGTGTGTGTGTGTGTGTGTGTGTGTGTGTGTGTGTGTGTGTGTGTGTGTGTGTGTGTGAAGTGTTGCTCTGGATGTACAACCTCCACCACAGCCACCTACCCAGCAATGGTGGAAGCCATGTCTCTCCCTCTCCCCCTCCCCCTCGCTCTCTCTCATGTAAAATAGAAAGCAGTGCAATTAACATGAATTCTGCATGAAAAAAAAAAAGAATGATATGCGTCACCATCCATGGTGATTGGTCCAGTGGTGCAGGAGGACAATTTTACCAAGATGAATTTTTAAAGCCATATATCAAACTGAGCCATGCACAGTTGATTTCTGGTTGGCATGACCTTTTGAAAAGTAAGCCCGTTTTATGAAATAACTTTTTGAAATAAAGAAAGAAGTCAAGATATAAAGAGAAGAAAACTTAAATACCACTCTTAAAATTTCATAAGATTTGACATTCAAACAACTATTATTAAATTATATTCCAAAAACTAATATTCTAATTTTGGTTACAAACCCTTCTTAAAAAGAAAACCTATTTTCTGAAATCAGGTTGAGATTCAGAAATATTGGTCAAGATGTTGAAATTGTAGAATATATATTTTCTGACCCTAACGTTATTGTAAGATTTCAAATTGAAAACAGTTTTTTCTTACTGCCCAAAACGCAAGCTGGCAAAGCTGATTTTCTACCTATATATTGTTTATTATACATACAAAACACCTTGTAAATTGTTATGGGTTTAGATGTAGAGCTTTATTTGTATGATTTGATTTATGTAAGGAATTGTCTGGTAATTTTGATGAATGAGAGTTTGTATTGTGTTGCTTCGTAATGTAAGATATACATTGTAACTACTGTGACATAAATTTAATATGTGTATAATATAAACAAATATGGCCAAAAGATGATGTCATATCAATAGAATGGAGCTGACTCATTTTAAGGCCTAAAGCAATGAAGTATAGCCGACTGCTTGTGTGGAGTCTGGCAAGCAGAGCGATTTGCTTCTACAGACCAATATCATAAGTTGAATCATAATGTAAACCAATATCTGATAACTAAGTATCTACATATGATGAATACATTTCAAACACTGAAGAAATTGGGAAAGGAAGAGGCAAGAAATGTTTACATCACTGGCATTGTTCTTCTTGACAACTACTGATGTGGGCCGGGCAAATGCCCAGTAGGCAGGACATTTATAAATGGGCATTTGCCCAAAGCAGTTTTAAGCACACAAAAACTGGGCATTTATGAAAAGAGGTAGTTTAACTGCTTGTGAATGTTTATTAAAATGCTTACTGCCCACAAATTTATTCAAGACCACTATTGGGTTTCTAAAACTTACTTTAAGACCATTATCAAAGGTGTAGTTATTGAACAAACCTTGAGCTTGTTAAAATATAGTTCTTAAAACTTCTGTATAGGATTTGCGAAAACCCCATATCATAACAGAGTGCCTTAATATATTATTAAACATATTTTCTACCTACTACTTTACATTTGCACCCTATAAATTCTAAAAATGTGACTAAAGTTAATTTATAATAAATTACATTAGATGGAAATTATTTACAAAGGCATGAAAACTAAAATATTGGACATTGAACTTCTGGACAGTTCATTAGAAAACAGTAATGAAGATTCTTGTGAAGAAAGTGATTGAGCAGTAATAAACAATTATTGTTCAATAAGTGTAAAACATTAAATAATTTTGTTCTTTTACCTAATGACATATTTGCAATAAGAGAGATTTTGCACTGAAAATAATTTCATAAACTGAACCTAATTAGTTTTGTCATTCAGTTTCATTCAGCAAATAGTTGAAATTGCTAATTACAAAAAATAATAAAAAATAACATGTAAGAAAAATATTTTTAGTGTGAACATTTTTTTCCAATTATAAAACCAACAATTATGTGTCAAATAGTAAACCAACATTTTCAAGTTTTCTATAAATCAACTAAAGACACAAAACATTTTCCTTAGATTAATATAAATTGAGATTAATATCTATATATATTGAGATTTAAAAATTTATTAATAAACTCAAACGTCTTTATTTTGTTGATAATATAAATTACATGAAATGAGTCAACAGTTTACATAACTAAAATGTTCATAACATAAATATTACTAATACTTAATCTATATACAAATCTACAGATTACTGTCAGCGTCTGCCTGACAATACTCCCGAACGCCATAGAAGGCTCCATCCAGAAGATAGTCTCTAACTCTACGTTCGAATGACCTGGCACAAGTGTCCCTTCTTATTGATTCAGTCAAAGCGTTAAAGAGTTTTATTCCTGTGTAGGTTAAGTGTCTCTCGAAAAATGATGCTCGTGTTTTGGAATAGCGACTGTACATTTATTTAGTAAATTATGGCCATGGGTACTAGAGAAGGTTTGGGTGTGTTTCTTAACAAATTTTATACACTGGAAAATATAGAAAGATGAAAATGTAAAAATTCTATAATCCTTAAAAATCTGTTTACAAGTCTGTATTGCTTCTTAAAAACTGCTCTAATCACTTTTTTTAAGTAAAAAAAGAAGGTAGGTTTGAGCACTTTCACCTCCCCAGACTGCTACTCCAAAATTTAAATAGGGAAAACCCAGTATTGTTGAGTAATAATTGTGGTCATAACACTTTTCTCTATTGTTGAGGCCTATTTACATTTAAAGGGCATTTATGGATTTTGGGCATTTGCCCGGGCACATCCCTGGGCATTTGGCCTGACTTATAAATGCCTGTGCATTTTACATCACTATTGACAACGCACAGCTGCATTCTGCTACTAAAACACAACAACTTGTGAATTATTTAGGCTGGGAAATCGTACACTTCCCTCCCTAAGGCCCTGATTTGGCCTCCAATGATTCTTATGTATCTTGCAGTATGAAGATGGGGGCTCAGGTCAAAGCACAAGGCCATTATTAACAAATGGTTACATTCACAGGTGGCAGAATCGTATGCCATATATATTGAAAAGCCTACTAAACGTTCCAATTCTTCCCTATAGATGAACAGAAGCTTTTATTTTGATCAGAGTTAAACAAATTTAGAAAAATGCACTTGGGACACGTTTATTGGAGTTGTATTCCATGTTCTGAGTTATCCAAAGAACACAATTAGAATCTTTTTGTTGTAAATCAGTTGTTAATACTATAAATCCATTTTAAAACAAAAATTTAATCAATAAAAACTTGTTATGCATTGTTTCATTCATTATTACTGTGAGAGTAGCATGTCATCTGGCTATTAAATGATATCATGAGTGTACGAAGGATACTGCAAGGGGATGTATAGGTTTGTCATTGTGTGTTTACCACACCGTCAGAGTGTGGGCTGTGGTGTTGTCAACCATAGTCCGTAGGTTCTCCCTACGGAACTTGCTTTTACTGACAACATACTCCTCTCCATTATTTTCTTAGGCTTACATTTTTATAACTAAGTTTTGCATTTTGTAGATAATTAACTTCTGATTCTATTAAAAATTGCTAAAAACAAAAAAAAAATAAATAAAACTTGTAAAAGGAAAAAAGATAAAAATTATATTAATTTGTTTTGTTTAGGCCTGAAAATTAAAATGAAATATTTGTAAATTGTAAAATCTAGTACAGTTACTTTCCTATTTAACAGAATTTACCTTATTTATGTACATAACAAAAATAAAAACAATTGGAAAATGCATTATTATTATCAAAACTGCCAGCATCATAATTTCTACTTATGGAAGCCCAACATGTTTAGGTCACAATTACCTCAGGTAGCGCCTGTTACAATAAAAGTTATAAAACATGTCACTTGGCTACATGGTGAGAGGAAAATTGCTACCTTATGTTTCTTTCAAATGATCATGCGCTTATCTAGGAAAATAATTCTTTTATTCAATGTATGTTAAATATTAGTCTTGTACCCTTTGGTAAAATTTCTGTAACTAACCCCTACATCATGAGCGGTGGACAACTAAGCATTATTATAATCATACATTTAAAAATATATACAATACTTGTTTACATAGATTATAGATGATTTACATCTATAATTAGTATAAGAGTTATATAGATGATAGAAAAATACAAGTGAGGCCAAAAAACGGGAATTAGCCTCAAAGTCATGGCTAGTTTATCAAGCAGGCCAATAGAAATATGAAGTGTTGTTTATTGATTACAAATTTGCTGAAGAGGCAACAGCTTGTGAGCTAAATGACCTTCCACATTATAGTTCTAAAGCTATACATTAACTCAGTTTTGTGAAAAATACATTGTTTAATGTAATATAATAAAGGTTATTTACATAAAATATGGTTTATCGAATGAGTTAAATTTTAAGCATCTGTGAATGAGAAAACTTAAGTTAGGGTTTACCAGCTGTTCGCTGTGTTCACGTTCTGAACCATGTTGTGCTATTTATTTTGTAGTATGATATATGAATACCTCAATAAGTTAACAGGAAATGTGAAAATTAAGTTCTGGTGGTTAATCTGCCTTTGTTCCCCACTTCTATGATTATTATGACAGTCATTTATAAGGCCTGTTTGAATGGCATTGTATTGTCACAGGAAACTGCTGTCCCAGTTAGAGCAATTCCAAGGATCAACAGGGAAAGGGGTGAAAGTACCCAAAGGAGAGGATGGAAATAATGTAATTAAATTCCAGCTTACGCAAAGACCTGGTCATGCTCAATTGGCTTATACTGCTCGGCTTGCTGAGTTAGAGCAGCGACTTGCTCGAATAGAACAGACTGTTGGTGCCACTCCGGCTAAAATGGTGAGTCTCACATGTTAAATTGGCCTGTGGAGTACTTCCAACACATTAATATGACTGTGGCTGTCAAAATTTAAACTTTGTAAATTTGATAATTTTATTAGAATTCCATGACATTCAAAATTAGATTTTGGTCTTAAGAGTCTGTAGACGCTGTTGGAGGTGTCTGCCATGTTGGTTTTAATCCCATAAGAACAATGTTATTTTTAAACTGGACATATGACCACTCGTATCCAGAGTAAACAGTTAATTTTTTTCCAAAGAAATTGAATTTGATCAAGAATAAAATTGTACATCGGAATTGCTTTGCAAATTCCTAATTAGTTTCATAGTAAAAAATATGTAGTTCAACTTTTGGTCAGTAAATAACAAAAAATATGAATTCGCAAATAACATTGTTCTTATGGGATTAAAACTAACATGGCTGACAGTCTCTGCGGACTCTTTAACACATTCGTTGCGGGTGACGTAGATATGTGTCATAGCAGTCTCTGCTTGCATACATACGTTACACGAAACCATGTGCCGCCGCAGCAAATGTGTTAACCAGTTCAAATTATTAGTAATGGTAATTGATTATATGTAGCAATATAGAAAACTAGAAATGATTGTATGTAATAGTTTTTTTCAATGTAAGTATAAGGAGTTTTTCTACTGCTTTATTAACTTTCTGATTGTCAAAATCATAGTATACAAATATGTAATGTAGCTAAGGAGATGATGCGCTGGCTTGCCTAGCAACTGACTTCAATGTGATTTCAGTGAAACTAAATATTTTCCCCCTCTGCGTTCAGAAATCCATTAAGCTGATAGTCCAAGATTAGGTATGAGAGATCATTTTTCATTCCTATCTGCCTTCGTAAAGACATACTTTACTTTTAAAAATATTTTTCAAAACAAAGCTATTCTTCACTTATAAGCATCAAGTATAAGAGCTTGCTGGTTGTGCAGTTGCGACTGGGAGGAGGCCAGGGCTCACTTTTGGAAACAGCGCAACATCTTGCCAGCAGAGCAGCACTGTTAGATACGGCACAGCTTGACACAGCTGAAAGTAGGCTGACGTCACTGCTTGGGAGGCTGGACCAGGTGGCTGACAGGGCTAGTCAGCTTACTGGCAACACTGATCCTGAGCGAGACAAAAAGGTATATCATTGGTAGTGGTGGAGGATCTATAGATCTATGGGAGCAGGGATGACCCATCCTGTAAAATGTTTCAAATGTTGATTACTCTAATTATAATATAAATGAAATTGAAATGGTTTATTGTTAGTTTAATTTAAGTCTCTAGAAAGTGTATAATAAAATAAAATATTATTAATAGAATACCTTTAACACATTTCTTCATCATTTTTTGTGCGATGTACATTTCAACTTCTATGAAGTCATCTTCAGGTACATGTAGGTTATAAAACGATATAAATAAACCAGTTATGATGACCAAATTGTACACAGCTGTTGATAATATGTATATATATATTTTTGGTAGAATTAATTTTAAATTTTAATCTTTCAAAAAGTAAATTTTTAGAAATAGTGTCTTTGTCATTTAATAGAAAATTTGGATTGTTCTTTGCACTATTATAAATTTTGAGACGTTCTAAGATTGACATTAAACTACTTTTCTTACAAGTATGTAAAATTTCAAGATTTGTTTCTATTTTTTTGTAAGTGTGGCCTGAATAATTAAGATGGTCTACATATTTCATAATTTGCAGTCTAATGTCAACCTAAGACACACAGTAACAAAGGTATTTTATTCAAAATTTTATAAAACAAAGACTTAAGTGGCCTTTAGTTATAGTGCAAATATAGGGGGACAAATTAAACCTGTATCATATTCTGTGCTATAATTTATTAATAGGTTTCATAGAACCATCAATAACCTCTACAATCAAAGCAAAGTAATGCACATTGAGACCCATCCCTCCACCAAAGCTGGAAAGCGTGCCAACTGGGGGATGGCTCAAAACAAGTCAAGCGATGGGATCACGGGTGGCAGTTGGAGGGTCAAAATAAAACTCGGCAGCTGAGCAAAACTACTTTATTACCAAGAAAGCAATTATTAATTAATCAAAAACGGCAGAAGGCCACAATTTTAATTTGCACTTAAATAAATAATAAAACACACTAAAACAGATAATGACAAAAGCTACAAAAACACTTAACGCTTCCAATACCCACAATTAACAATTACATGGCCTATCTGCAGCCTAGCCTGAGACACCCAAAACGTAACACAAATTTAATTAACAATTTAAAAGTGACAAATTTAGGAACAATTTTGATAACCCCAAATAACCCCCGGCAATTTAGCCCCACATCCCATGATTCCACCGAGGCCAGGGAGTAAGCCGGAATCCCTGGGCAGCTCCGAATTAGAAGTTAAGCAAAAGTACAATAATCCCCTTTTGGTGAAAGTATGAAAACTAAACAATTTAAAAAAATATATAACCCGGTACCGTTCTAGTAAAAAGTCACTTCAAAACATCCAAAATACACTACCCGAATAAATAAATAACTAACACCCACTATATCCCTAGGCCTAAACCATACAATAAATACTAACCTAACTTAACAGGAGGGACCTAACAAATATAAACTCTAAAATATATAACAACAAATTAAACTAAATAACAAGAAATATAAATATAAATAAATATTAACATCAAAAAGTTCTTTTTGTATTTCAAGTTTTCTTTTCCCTTAGTAAAAAAAACCACATATAGGTCCCCATGGTTGTGTTGCATAAATCACTTTGCTCTAGTTTTAGGCCTAGGCCACATAAAGTTCCACAAACATTTTTTTTCTTCTTTTTTTTCTATATTTCACTTTTTTTTTCTTTAATGCCATCAAAACCCCCCAGCTCAGCCGCCGGGAAACAAAAATGGAACGCACTGACCTGAGGACTGAAGAAAATTGCCCCGAGAAGTAGAGAGGGCAGTGAGGGGCAGAGCTCGCTCAATCACATGGTCCCCAGGCCAGGCTCGCAGTGGTAGAATGGTTGACCATCCCCGGACGGCAGGCTGAGGGTAGAAACGTCCTACTCAAGGACCCTGGAGTTTTGAGTCTCTAGCCTTGCAGGTCTAGAAGCCTCTAGGCGTAGACAGTCAAAATGAAGGCCAACCTGACAGACAAAGGCTGGAACACGGAACAACCGAGTCCGAGCCAACGGCCACCAAAGTAAGCGAAACGCCGGGCACGAGCGAATCTCAGGCAGCCTGGCAGACCACGACGAAAAAAAACGAAATGTACCGGTCAAAACGACCCGGTACAACATGTTGTCCATCTCTATCACTCTGTGCAGAGCCCAAACAGGGGTTGAAAATAATTATGTCAACGTAATAGTTGTCAGTTTATGTCAATAAAATCATGTCTCTGTTGCTGTCTTATCTAAGAAAGGCACCTTTCATGTAAAACGAACTTCCTTTTGGCGAGAGTGGCATGAAATGGAAGTGTAATTAAGACATGATGATGAAGAACAGCTATATATTCTATAGACTACTGCATTTCTTCCTAGTTAGGTTTAATCCACTTTATTGGTATATAATTCTTTTTTATAATTTACGTCTTTGTTAATTGATTTATACTACATAGAGTTGTAATATGGAATTGCTATTTTAATAGTAATAATATAATATAAAATTACGTAATGTATATTACTACTGAAAAACCAGATAATTGTTTGAAAATTTTAAGAAATACTGCAGCCTGTTGCCTGAAATGCATGAAAAATGGTGAGTATAGATCATTTTTTCTCCTTTTTGATCCATTAAATGTCATTAATTGTGAACCTGTCCCAAACCATTATCTGTCACTTAGTGCTTCAATAATAAAAAATATTCATATGTTTGTTTCTTTCTCTGATTATTGTAATAATGTTTGATGAAGTCTACAGAAGTGCTCTTTTTATATAGTCAAATTTGAAAATGTTTCTTCTATAATGCCAATAATAAATAATTTCTTATTAAGCGTAATACTTGTTCAAGATAAATTCAAACCAGAGAAACGTCATGCAACCAAATTGGATACCATTAATATATTAGAGTGATCATTCTAATAAACCATGTTTACCATCCTCAGACCAAAGGAATTCACAAAAGAAGCCCAATACAGTGGAACTCCAACTTTCCGAATCACTTTCAGAATGTTGTAAAAGAAATCTTACAATCTTCAGTTTTTAAATTTTGTTCTGAAAAAAAACTAAGCAAACAACAACAAAGAGTAGTGTTTTTAATCCTTAGATTTATCATTGAATTTATCATGAATGATTGAATTGATGATAAATGATTGAAATGATTCAAGGAGAAGAGAGTCAAATATATAGAACACATTTAACTAAGATGTTAGCAACAGGGTGGCTACTCACCGGGAATTTCGGGAAAACCGGGAATTATGCTTGAATTTTATGGCGCCTTGAAAAAAATTGGAAATGTGCTTGAATTTCGGTAACCATCGGGAATTCTCGTCGAGCGAGACGAGAGTAATCCGGTGACGTCAGGAAGGTTCGGACTTCAGGGCTCCAGTTAAACTCAAGTGATAAGTTCGGGAAACATCGTCAATCTTCGTATGATAAGACACGAGTCGACTCGGCACATTGATATGTTCAAAATAATACGCATGGAATAGTTTGACAAAACGATTGCAACCGAAACAGTTTTGACGTCGAAACAGTTGAATGAAGCTGTTGCAGACAATATGATAGCTTCACCCACCGCATTTTGCCGAAACAAGCAAATCAATCCAATGTCAAGCGTCGTCTCTTAGATTTGTTGACATTCTGTTGCAACATACGCTGCAGGTTAAAGTTGCGACTAAACTTTTGGAGTTATCGTTTTGTTCTATTGATATCCGACGACACTCATTGTTGCTGTCTGTTCTACTGCAGCTATTTGCAAAATTTTGAAACGTTTTGGTGCCGAATTATTGTTTCAATGAAACTGTTGCGTTCTTTTTAAATAACGAAAATACATCGACAACAGGCTGGGGGGATGCATTTGTTTTGTTTACGTTTACCATTACCGGCAACAACAGGTGGGCAACAAGAAGAGATAATGTGAACGGCGTGTTTTGTTAATTAACCTTCCAGTTTATTTATTCAGTTATTATAAATAAAATGCAGAATTACTTAAACAATTTATCGTTGATAAAAACATAAATATAACGTTCATTGGATGTTGTTTCAAGTGTGGAACGTTTTGTGTTGTACTTTATTGACTTAAAGGTCTAGGCCTACTAACTCTAAAATCGTAATTTTTGACAAACTGTTTTAGTTTTGTGTGAATTATTATTTATTAAAACCAACAAGGTTATTATTTAGTTTCTTGCCACCAAACAAAATTTGAAAACTACCTGAAATGGGTAAATAATTGACTACAGTTTAGTGAGAATTTTTTTATTCTGCGGAAATTGTTTTTACCGAACAATTCGAAAAAACTAATGTCATTTTAGTATTTTTGATATATTTCCGTTAATTTAAATGATATTATAGTCAATTTTTTTTTATTTTGATGTGTTGTTTTAGCGCTAAATACGAATTTGAAAACTATTTTGGTCTATACAAATTATTTCTCGAGATATAACGGAAAAACTACTTTCGCGGCGAATCACGATTAGCGATCATTATATACATCAGATTTTAACCACAACAAACTGAATTCACGCATACTCCTGCCGGAATGACGGACGATAGGCCGTCACGGAGGCCAGGCACAATAATTTAACGCAAATTATGTCTATTTGTTGAGTAAAAAGTCATGATAAGTTCGGTTATGTTTGGTTAGGTCAGTAAAAAGTGTATTTTTCAGGCCGAAAAAAATAATGTTACCGTATAACCCAATTATATATTCGTGATCAGCATAAAAAACATTTCGCGGAACTTACATATTTTACCGAAAAATTCAGAAAACTAATATCACAATTTGTAGTGTTTTTGACATATTTCTGTTAGGTTAAATAGTATTTTAACCATCTTTTTTTTATTTTGATGTGTTTTTTGTACTGAATACGAATTTGGTCTATTACCATTATTTCTTGAGTTATAACGAAAAACTACTTTCGCAGCGAATCGCGATTAGCGGCCATTACGCGATCATTATATATAACAACTATTAATCACAAAAACCAAATTCATCTATATTTCCGCTGGTTACAGCCGCAGGCCGTCACGGAGGCCAAACACCTCAATTTGACGCAAATTATGAATTTTTGTTGAGTAAATATACAATTAAGATAAGTTAAGTTATGTTTGGTTAGGTAAGTATAAAATGCATTTATACTTAATAAAAATAAATGTTTTAAATAAAACAAATAAATAATTTTGTTTTTTTTTCACTGTCAGATAAAAAACTAGTTTTTTAGATTTTCCGTTAAAAGTTTTCTGCGGATGAAATCAACCTAAAAAAAACTCACATATCACCACTTTTTCAACAAGAAATTGTATTTTCAGAGGTGACAAGAAATTGCATGGTTACTAAAACATGTAAAATGAAAAGAAGTTGTAGAAAAATAACGGTTTTTAAATATGTTGGTTTTTTCACATACTTATCAGATAAAAAACGAGTTTTGTTTTCAACTCATCTCGTTATTGATATAACAGTAATTAATTAAAGCTGGGCCTACCGCAAATAGTCCGTAGGCTTATTAGTAAAAATTGTATTAAAGTAAGCTAGGCATATCACTAGATTTTGATCCTACTTATCAATGAAATAAAAAAAAAGGTAACTGCTAATTAAACCTAGGATACTTTTGCAATAATTCAATTTCTTTATGGCCTACAAGGTTATTGACATGCCTAGCTATAAAACGTGTGCTTTTTTATGTATTGTACTATAATGAGTGATTACGTCGATTCAGAAATATTTTCCTCTGTAAGCGTGCCTTGAATTTTGTTTGAAACCCCTTGGAAAAAACCTTGAATTGTGCTTGAATTTTTTTTACATGATTGAGTAGCCACCCTGTAGCAAGCAATAATATTTGTTAACAGGATGGTAGGTAAATACACACTGTAGTACACAGTAGTATGTAATTAAACTGTAATTAATTATGTAATAAATGCCCTTTCTCATTTAAAATATTGTTTTATATCATAACATGCAATATGATATAAAACAATTATGTTATATCATAATGTTATGTTAAAATGTTTTAACATAACATGCATTTAATTACATGCAGATAAAAATCTGATTATCTGAATAGGGTCTCTGGTCCCAATTGATTTTGATATTTGGAGTTCTACTGTACATTTTTTGCTCTTTCTCAAATTGTTAAACTAGTTGGTTATCAACATATATGTTCTAAGAAAGTGGACTAAGATAAAATATAATATTTGCCTTACATAAAGTGATGTACAAAGAAAGAGCAGTAAAAATAACTTGTGTTTTGCCTCTTGATTATTTGACGAGGGATACTTAGTGTGTGCGATTGTTAGTTAAATTAATTTCAATTTGTCAAATTTAGTTAAAATAATAAACTTAAATGGTTTTCAATTCAGTAAATATTAACAATTACTATATTGTTATTTTGCAGATAAATGAACTCTATGAATTGGCTAAGAAGGCAGAGAATCTTTCCCAAGTTCTGCCACAAGTGTTGGACAGACTCTTGGCTCTACAAACACTACACCAACAAGGTTTGAATCACTATATCAATAGTTTTATTCAGGATTTTATAAAACAGTTAAGATTATTTCAAGTAGCCATAAACCAACCAGTTTGTTTTGAAGCAATGTTAATAAAGCATGGTAATAAAGGATAGGTTTTTGAGCCAATACTGCTGTTAAAATCTTGAATGCTATATATATTTTTTTTCAAGTAATATTACCATTCTTGACTTTTATATACCATTTCTATAATTTTTCATATATTATAGAAAAAATATAATAGCTATGAGTTGGCAACATATTTTCTCAAACAGTAGTTATCAAGGAATAAAATAAATAACTTATCAGAGCTTTTACCTGTCATTTTAACTTCAGTTGGGTATTTGTGGAGGAAGGTCTTGCCATATGTTGCTTTTGTTACTGGAATGGAACCTAAATAGAGTTAACCAAAGTGGTCTCTCCTCTATGCTACACTTGCTTATAGGGCCTTGATTCAATTTAATTGAAATCTCTTTTATAAACTTTCATTCATAATTAGTATGGTATATTATTTTTGCCTCATACCATAAAACTTCTGCTTATTATCCCACACATGCTTAGCTAGATTAGAACCATTTCACACATTTTTGGTTTGTTTTTATGTTTATTTATGCACTCAGAAATAGGGCCTATTTTAAAATTATTACATACCCAATAACATTCACTCCTTTTATTATAGATAGTATTTGGAGGCCTGGTGTTCATTTTAGGGTTCCCCACCACTCATTATATAAGAGCAAACTATAGTTTAGGAGATTCAGTTCAGTTTGTCATCAAATTTCATGACAATTAACTGCTGAATTATATAATGAAAATTAAAAGAAACAGTGACGAAATTAGTAAGGATATTGACTTTATTTGTTTTGATACATTTTTGCAGTCATAAATTCAAAAATTCAAAATTCAAAATAACTTTATTTCCTTTTATGCAAATGTACAATGTTACAAAAATTGAACTGTATACATAGGAAAAAATACTCTTAAATTAACCATTTAACATGTGAAATACCAATACAACTAAAACACACAACTCCTTAAAGATTAACTTTAGAATTTAGATTTACAACTGGTCTACTAATACTGTTAAAGAAAAGAAAAAAGGTGGAAACTAGGACCGTTATGCGTGGGTTTTGCTGTATTGCTGAAATTGTTAGAGTATTGCTAGTTTAAATTTAGTAGAAAAAAAGTGTATGGAAATAAGCCTACATAGGCAATGCTGCCTGTGCGTAGGCTTGAGTTGCTTATCAGTAGAATAATATTTTCACTAATTTATCCAGTGTATTTAAAATTGTAAAAGAATGTTGTTTTTGTATTTTTTTTAACTAGTTCTGTATACCATCTCATTTTCTTTTTTAACTATTTGTTTTGAAAATTTGGCAATGTTAAGTAACTCTGCTATATTCAAAAATGCTTTATTACAGCACAAGCACAAGAGAAAAAAAAAAAGAAAGAAGGAAAAAAAGTTAATATATGCCTACATGAGTCAAGGAGGGAGGCAGAGAGAACGCTGTGGCTGAAAAACTATAGTAGTAGTATAGAATCAGTCCGTAGTTGCGTGGTAAAGGATGTTCAGGTTGTGGCCATGTCTGTATTCGGCAGTGATAAGAGCCTCTGCCTCTTGTGTACTGATAAGAGACAACCACTGGTTAGCATTTGTCTTTAGAGAAGCTAATGATGGAGAAGAGAACAATACCAGGCCCACATTTTGACGATAGTTGGACAGATTTCTAAACAATGTATGACATGTATAGAATGGATTTGTTGATAGATAGGTTTTAGCTAAGGGAACAGCTGAAATTCCAACATTACGTGAATATCTTGTATTGTGCGAGTGGGAAATTCTAGAAAAGATTATGTTATGTTTTTTAAATATATGAATTAAAAGGGCTTTTATGTATAGATGACGTACACTTAAAATACCAGTTTCAAAAAACAGAGCGTCAGTTGGATATCTAAAACCTTTGTTAAATCCCACTTTTAATATAGATTTTTGAATGATGTTAAGAGGCTGTAAATTACTTTTAAAAGCTCCCCCCCATGAAATTATTCCAAAAGACAACAAGGACTGAACGTAGGCAAAGTACGCTAACTTGATTTCTTTTTCACAGAGAATATCTCGAATCCGCTTGAACGCAAATACGTATTTACGTAATTTCTTTTTCAAACAGTCTATGTGTTGAGCCCAGTTTAATCGTCTATCAAAAATTACCCCCAAATACTTATAATACGTCACACCCTCAATAGCCTCGCAGCCGCATACCCGGCTATTGTAGTCTCCACAAGAATGAATCACTAAATTATCTAAGGTATAATCGGTATTACTCCTTAACGAGATAGGTAAGTATTTTGTTTTACTGACGTTCAAGCAAAGGAGATTCTGATCAAACCACGTTTTTAAGGACATGAGATCTCTTAAAGCAAATGAGCGCACCTCTGCCCAGTCCCGACCCTTTACGAGCGCCAAGGCGTCGTCGGCAAAAAGAAACAATTTACTATTTAAATTTAATCTTGTGATATTATTGATATATATTAAGAACAATATTGGTCCAAGAGTGCTACCTTGTACTACACCATAATCTATTGGAAGTAAATTACTATTGACCCCACCCAAAGCAACTAATTGTCGTCTTTCTGTTAAATAGCTAGAAAACCAATCAAGTGCTATACCACGCACTCCTATTTGCTCCAACTTTGGTAGTAGTAAATTTCTATCTATGCTGTCGAAAGCTTTTTTCAGATCTAAAAAGATAAGCATAATTCGCTCGTCTTTGGAAATAGAGTCGTGCAATTGTTTGTTTACATCAAAAAGTATGTCTGAAATTGTTATGTTCTCCCTAAACCCATACTGACACTCTGTTAGAATCTGGTTTATTTGCAGGTATTTAACAAGCTGTTCTTTGACTATTCTCTCTAGTATTTTAGAGAAAACACTGAGTAAAGAGATCGGACGGAAGTTGTTTTTATCTGTATGAATTTTATCTTTATATAAGGGAAGAACTTTAGCAATTTTGAAAATATCTGGAAAGATTCCGGTGGATATACTGAGATTGACCAGGTGTAAAAGTGGTCGACTTAAAAATTCGATGTTTTTTTTTAATATTGAAGCAGGAACACCATCATAGCCAGGAGCAGAGCCACCTCGTAGTGCATTTATGTGTCGTTTTATGTCTTGTTCAGTAACAGTGTGTAAGGTGAGCTCTGAGTCAAGTCTATAGTCTGAGTCAGTAACTAGTAAAGGTCCTGTAACGTGTATAGTGCTTGCAAGGTTTTGTCCTACGGTTGAAAAGAAAGTATTGAATTCCTCTGCCACTTCTTTAAATAATAAATCGTTATAATCAGCGATGCCTGGTCGAAATTTTTTTATTGGGAAAGCGTCTTTTTTACAACGTATTCCAATCAGATCGTTGATAACCCCCCAAAACAGTTTTGGATTGTCACTGGATTCTCGTAACTTGTTTCTATAATAATTACGCTTGGCACTTCTTAACTCATTACTCAAATACAGCCTGTGATTCCGGTAGAAATTGACTAGAACGTCATTAAAAGGTTGGCGTTTTACTCTCTTGCTTAATTTGTCTCTAACCCGTATTTTTTTCACGAGGTCAGAAGTTATCCAAGGTTTTAATTTTTTTAGCCTGGTAGAATGGCGTTTGATTTTGGAAGAGGATTGGATAGTTTGCTGAATAATGTTATTGAAATCTGAAAAAGAGGAATCAGCATTTTGATTGTTTAAAATTGGTTCCCAGCTTATAGTTTGCAAGTTAGAAGTGAATAGTGTGTGGTCTAAGTATGTGCTGTTGTGTACAGTTGGAATGCTCACACTGTCTGTGCGTGTTGCTATAGTGAGGCCTGTACTGTAGTGGTCAGTGGTGTGTGTCTGGAGCACGGCAGCTTGTACACTGTTCATGTCATTGTAACGTAGAAATATGTGGTCCAGACACGTAGCACTGTTGTCAGTCACCCTTGTTGGCTTATCAATACACTGTACAAGTCCACCGGCAGTCAAACAGTTTAAGTATTGTTCTGAGAATTGAGTGTCTATCAAAGTGTTAACGTTTATGTCCCCAAGCCAAATGTGAGCGTCTTTTTTATTTAGTCTAGAATAGTAAAGTTGTAACTTGTCAAGGAAGTCAATTAAATTACAGTCAAACGTTCGGTAACAGGCAGTGAGAACAAAGTTTTGGTTTGCAAATGGGAAACACAGTTTAATGCCAAAAACGTCTCCCAATGTTATTTGTTCTGTAGTTACAGTTAGCCGTTTGTTAAAATAAACAATAACTCCATCGTTACGGTTTTGATATCTGTTAGTAGTTACAAAATCAAACCCTTCAATACTCTCCACCCCCTGCCCATCGCCACTATCTGAAAGCCAACACTCGGTTAAAACAATAATATCTAATTGTGGCATTTCACTTAAATAACTGAGCATTTCATCGAAGTTCTTGGAATAACTCCTAATATTAGTATGAAAAATTTTTAAGGTTCTGTTTTTATTCCCATAAAAGTTAGAAAAAGAGATGGTATCACTTAACTCTAAACAATTAAATCTAAAAAAGTCATCTTCATCTTCCGCGTTCATAACCTGCACAGACCAACCCGCCCTCATACTTTAGTTATTATTAAAGCCGTTACCGATAATATAATTAAATTTACCATACTTTTATAATTGTTGAGAATAACAATGAAAAATTAAAAATCCAAAGGTTTTAACTTGCACACTACGCATGACAGTCTAGTTAAAGTTGCTCAGAAGAAAAAAAAAATAAAATAAATAAATAAAAAACACAACAATGATAATTAAATACGTAAAAAAACTAAAATATCTGTTGTATATAAGTTCTAGAAAAACTTGCGTCTTATATACAACTAATAATTGGTTTGCACTGTTTATATATTAATCATAAAACTTAAACTAAACAAGGCTTTTTGTTTTAAGAAAATTTAATTAAGCGTTTGCTACTATACATAATACTAGACATAGATTAATAAAATATCTAAATACTGGTTTTACTTAAATGTGTACTTTAATATTATACTTTAAATATTTTAACAGATTACAGTTTTTCACTCAATAAATGGTCTAATTGCATTTATATGAACAACATTATTGAAAATATTTTAATGAAGAAAAATATCTAGGCTAAGTAATATTGTACTTTGTAATATTTGAATGGTCCTTTATGTCTAATGTACAGGGGGAAACAAGGAATATGATCTAATTTAAAATATATATTTTAGCTTTATGAAAGAAAAAAAATAAATAAATAAAAATATAGACTTTAGTTGTTATTAAAGCCGTTACCAAATAATATAATTAACATTTAACCATACTTTTATAAATGTTGAGAATACCAATGAAAAATTAAAAATCCAAAGGTTTTAACTTGCACACTAAACATGACAGTCTAGTTAAAATTGATCAGAAAATAAAAAAAAAAAAAATAATAATAAACAAATAAAAAACAATAATAATAATTAAATACGTAAAAAAAACTAAAATATCTGTTGTATGATACACATATAAGTTCTAGAAAATCTTGCGTCTTATATACAACTAATAATTGGTTTGCACTGTTTATATATTAATAATAAAGCTTAAAACTAAACAAGGCTTTTTGCTTTAAGAAAATTTAGATAAGCGTTTGCTACTATACATAATACTAGACATAAATTAATAAATATCTAAACTTTGGTTTTACTTAAATGTGTTCTTTAATATTTAACTTTAAATATTCTAAAAGATATTAGTTTTTCACTCAATAAATGGTCTAAATGAATTTATATGAACAACATTATTGAAAGTCTTTTAATTAAGACAACATCTAAGCTAAATTAATAGTTAGTAGTAATATTGCAATTTATAATATTTGAATGGTCCTTTATGTCTAATGTACAGGAAGAAACAAGGAATATGATCTAATTTAAAATATATATTTTAGCTCTATGCAAAAAAAAAAAAATATATATATATATGTATAGACTTTTAGTTCATTAAAATATATGCGAAAAACACAATAAATTGAGCTGAGGGAAAACTTAACAAATACCAAAATGATTTAAAATTACAATTAAAGTTCGCAACAATGTTGGGAAACGAGGCAATGAAAATCTATGTATTATAGTGAGGTCTCAATACTTATTTAATTGTACTCTTGTAAATACTTAGTGTTGTATGATTCTTAAGCTGAAAAAAGGTTGAATATTAAGTGAAAAAAGTTGTTTGCTATTTCGTACTCGTTTAAAAATTGTTGAAACTTAGATTACCATGGATAAAATAAAGAAAAAATAAATATGTACCTTAAGTTCACTGTAAATGTCAACATACTTTACTGCTTGTCGTACTGGTCCAGCTGTGCCACATCTGTCACCCGGGTGGAGTTGTCACCGTCAGCAGGCTTAATCAACACCTTCCCGTTGAAGTATCCGGCAAAGTGAATCTTCCTCTCCCTCTGCAGACGGCGAGCTCGCCCCAAGAGTGCCTTGTTGTCTCTGGTCAGATGCTCGTTGACGTAGAGTTGACTAGGCGGCAAGGAGCGATTCACGTCAGTGGAGTTAATGTTTTTCTTGAGGCGTGCTGCTGACATCCACGTCGCCTTGACACTCCTCGACACAAACTGACAGATGATCGGTGGATGAGCGTGCCTCCCCGAGAACAGTCTGAGTCTGTGTGCAATGGAAATCTCCTCTCGTTTGAAGGCCAAGCCGAGAGCACTTGCCAAGTGTTGGAGGCAGGTGTAAACGTTCTCTCCCTCGGTGAATGGAAAACCAACAATTTCTATGTTGGCGGCTCGTTGATGCTGTTCTGAGTCCCGGAGGTTCAGCTGCAATACCCGCAACTCTTCTCGAAGTTCCTTCTTTTCCTCCTCCAAACGATTACACCTTTCATGAAGGTCTTTATCAGAATCTTGGAGCCCAGCCACAGTGATCTTTAAGCTTTTTATTTCTTCTGATAGAGCGGAAACAGATGTAAGAACAGTTTCAATCTTATCGTTAGTATTTTTATTAATTTCTTCCTTCATTTTTTGAATTGCTTCGATGATAGGCTTTTGATCTTCTGGTTTCTGCGAAGGTGATGAAGCAGCTGCGCCAACACACACGTCACACTTCCACGCCTTGTTCCTGGTAAAGTTCTGTTCGCGAGTGCACGCAGGATGGAACACGCGTGCACAGTTCACACATTTTGCCGATATAGATGTCGACGTGATAGGCTTGTCACACTTCACACACTTGTCACTCATGTTAAATATTATAAATCACAATAACAACTATTCCAAAACCAATACTCAGCTAAAGATATTACAGGTTATATACGGCAAGTACTAGTGGGCAGGCCGACGCATGAGCTATAGCAGGAGCACTGATAACGCGTCCACTCGCATCGGCTACTGATAAGCTACATGTCTTAAATCTAACATGTACTTTTATATTTAATTCTTAAAAGATTAAGGTAGATGTTTTTAATGCTAAACTTAGTATTGATAGAAGAATGACGATATTTGTGAAAGAAGTAACTTGCTGTACAGAAGGAGAGTTTGCCAAATCAGTGGGCGAAATGGAGTCTGTACAAGTCCAGTTGATGGCCAAGTTGAGGACTAACGCTGACATCCTTACCAGTGTTCAAGAGGGACTTAAAACCAACTTCGCCACTATCAAGGAGAATATGGAGAGCCTTGATAAGCGAGTCACTACTTTATCCAATAAAAAATAATTATTGCTGTCATATTTATTTATTTGTTAATTGTTTCATTGTAGGTAAGAGCATGAAATGTTTAAGTTTTGGGATAGGATAGCAAAATTGCATCTTTATAAACCTTGAGAGTACACAAGTGAAAATATGTTGTACTTTAATGAGGTGAACTTAACTTCCTATCCCAAGACTTAATCATACTTATTTATTTGTAAGCTTACGCTTGTTACAACATGGTTTATTAGGAATTGTATTGGCTGGGTATTATGTTTTGTTTTAAATTTATTTATATAAAAAGGAATGTTCAACAATTAAAATATTATTATCAATTGTATCTGTGCTTTTCAAACAAGTTTGTATTTATGACAATGTTAATAATCAAAATAAAAAAATAGATGTTAAGATTAAATAAACACACTTATCTTTTAATAGATCAGATCATATATTTATTAATTGGTTACTGATATGACCTATATTCTAGGATATAAAATGATCACTAGTATGTGGTGAACAATTTTACCAATAAGTAAATTAAACTTAAATTTTACTGACAACAATTTCTCATTAAGTATAGTACAAAATCACAAATTATGATCAGTAATTTTTGGTATTTAAAACTGAGCTCCCGAAAAAATCTTATATACTACCCCCACTCCGAATATATCATATTTGAACTTACCAGAATGAGTCAGTTTACACCATGAAGTAAAATATTTTTTAATATCACTGACAACTTTAGGTTGTTGAAGGAATTCCCAACCTGGGTTACTATTCTACAACTTCACTTCTAATGAGAAAATAGTGTTATACAATGGGGCAAGTGCCTGGATGGTTTAGGTTTAGGAATATAAAACCAGACTTACCGTTTGAAAAAACATCCATTCAAATAAGTTATTTTAAAGTATTTATACAAAAACAGGAAAACACACAATTTTATTTTTAGTTTTTTTCTGTGTGTTTATGCTGTTAGAGGGCTTACCTAAATGGATGTCTTTATAAAAGCAAACCTGCTGTCCTATTCCTAAAACTAAGAAATTAAAAATATATTTGTATCTATTTATTTTATTGTATTTAACGTCATATGATATTTATTGGAGGTTTCTGTGAACCTTGTGTATAACAGAATGAACGTATTAAGTTGTGCCATTGAAGAGAAAGGGCATTAAATATTGGTGATTTTTTGTATTTATTTTGGGAAGACTCTTTAGGTACATTCTGTATTATTACAAATATTGAAACATCCCATAAGCTATTGCTTCATTCCCAATTTGTTGTTTGCAGATACAATTTAATAATGATATATTTAAATGTTATGTGATATTAATATATATTTATTTTAAATTAAGCTTGCTTGCAATATTATAATAAATGTGAACTAATGTCGAAATTGAATCTGTACATAAGTAATCAGTTTTCTACATTAAAAGTTATTTTGAAAATAGTTGATCTTTATTGACCTGTTAAAAGTTTTCCTTATAACCAATTGCTAAACAATTTTGGCTTCATTGAATTGTAATTATCAGTAAATCCTCAAGGAATATAGTAATGTAATAATTAGTGTCAATTGCAACTTGGATATTAAGTAGTTTTTAATTTTGCTTAGAAGAATAGAGATACAAAATAATTGATTAATATATTATATTAGAGAGATAGGACATCAGCAAACTTACCTTAAAAGACAAGTTCACTAACATCAGAGTAGTAGTCACAAACACAAAATACACAAAATCTCACAAATTTCTGATGTTAGTGAACTTGTCTTTTAAGGTAAGTTTGCTGATGTCCTATCTCTCTAATATACTAATTCCTGGCCTAGTGCCCTTTAACCTAACCTAAAATAATTGATTAAGTAACTCAATTACTAGTCAGAAGTATCATACACCATATAATCTTTAGGCAATGGATTGAACTAGCAGGAAGTCTACTCAGCACAGCCATCATAGAGATCCCTGAAGGAGGCAGTGAAGTCACCAAAAAGCTTAAAATATATTGTGAAAGGTTTCAACCCAAGTTAGGTAAGTTAGACATGCCCTTTCCAGTGTTATATGAGTCATGTAAATATTGGAACACACATTTTATGATAAATTAAATATTGGCTGCATCCAACAACGCTAGAATTTTAGACACGGCCAGTTTAGGAATGTTAAACAATGCAAGTCTAAGAGTTAATAATTGGTGTATCCAAGAACTCCTATAGGCTGTAAAACCAACTTTCAATAAGCAAATTATTTAAAACGAACTAAACATTCTCAAATTCTAGATTTGTTATGGAGAAAGATAGCTTATTATGAAAACACACACAATTTACCTAGTGTGAGTTTCCTGTCAGAGCCAATCTTATTGAGAGATATCAATTTTAGATTTTCTATGTATGTTGTGGTATATTTCTCGCCTAGTGATTAACAACTGGTGTAGAGTAGAATGTAGAATTTATAGGTCAATAACTGTCATGATTTGTAGTGAAATAAAAAGTGATTCTATAGGCAATGGATGTACAGTGGTATTTGCCCAACCACCCACCTTTACACGTGCAGTGTATTGTCCCAATCACTCACCCAGACTACCGTGGTGATGGCCCTCTCACTACAGTGTGGCATCCTCTAACACAGAGAAACCACTGAGGATGCCACATCACAGTATGGGTGAAACGTCTGGTTATCTCGTATATAGTACCTTGACACGGTTGTCACCGAAAAATGTAGATTTTAGTTAAATTGAAACATATTATCACATTTTTGAGGAAGATTTAAAGGATGTTCTTCGTTTTATTTACATTATAAGGTGATTAATTAGAAGTAAACTTCATTAAAAGCAAAATTAAAGACTGTTCATTTAGCCTGATGCATAATCTCTTTTAGTCATAAAGAGCGGTCCTGTGAAGGAGCACAATAAATAATTGTAATGTTAGATTTAGCTTTGGAAATTTTGTCGAAGGATGAATTGAATAAACTTAGCAAACTAATTTGAACCTTAACAAATCTGAAAACAGCGATAATTGTTAGTAGCTACTAAATACAAATTTTTCAAAAGCTGTCAACTTTGTACATTTGTAAGTGACTGGGAGAAGCAACAAGATTTTATTTGTGTTGGTAGTCTGTCGATATGGGTACATGTTGATTCAGCTAAAACTGTCAAAATAGCAAGAATACCTACTTATTCTGCTGTCCGTGTATTTTCACTAAAATTTATCTTATTTTGATGCCCATTTTAGAGTAAAACATACTTTCAACGCATAAAGTTACTGGATTATAAAAGCGTCCAACTGTTATTAAAAAATGGCTATCATTGAGCTGTTAAAGACAAGTGATGAGGAAATTTGTTTGGAATTTCCTGGTCAAGCTATTTGGAAAATTTCACCATGGTGTAATATGAATAGATAGAAATATAGCTGGTGAATCTTATTTATTTTCTTGTGTTTCAGTACATTGACATTTAAGGTTATTTAAAGATAAGAACCTTCACCTTATTTAAAGAAACCTTCACTTCATTTAAAGATAAGAAATTAATCAAAACACTCATTCCTAAATATTATTTACAAAGTACTAGTTTTAAGATGCGCTCAAGTTAATTGAAGTTATGAACATGGATAAATTACTGGAAATGACATAAATGTTAGGGAAACCATTAACTCCAAAGTTGACATTGAAGTCCAATTTCCCACTAAAACTGTATACCCAGTTTATTATTAGATCTGCATTTAACATTACATGGATTATTTGCGAAATCTAAACATGAATTCGATACATACTGATAACCACCGGCTGTTCATTTGTCATCAGCCTATTAATAAAGGACACTTTCTAAGGAATTATCGGTCTTAGTTTGAAACGACTACATTCGCTTTTTTATCTACATTCGAAATCCATATTTGCTCATATCTTGACAATCAGTGCCTTAAAAATAAATAAATACAGGACTGTTGGTCTGTCTGGTAGAGGAGATATGAAATATTGTGATGATCGTTGGCTCAAAAATAAATAAATACAGTACTGTTAGTCTGTCTGGTAGAGATGTGAAATATTGTAAGTGCCAAAGGAAGAATGAATGCAATATGTGATGGATAACAGTAAATTCCAACTGCAATTTGCTCATAAGTTTAAGGAGGAGGAGATGATTCTCACAATTATGCACCAAATCCTGAAGAAGTTGAAGCTTAATACATTATCGATGCTACTTAAAGGGTAGTTAATGAGCACCAGCAGTAGTAATGCAGGTTGCCGGCAATATGAGGATTACGCTGTGTACGGAAGGGAATATGAGTATATCAAGGCAATAGGGTACAACTTGAAAAGCACTAATGCAATATAACATTTTTCATAATTTGTTACGAAGTAATATAAAATTGTATATGTACATTTAATTCCAATTTTTCGCCATAAACTTAGGTATTGGACATTCTAGTCTTTGGGCCTCTTGTCTTAGACTTTGTTAAACAATCCATCTTCTACATCAATATCTTTGTTTACTTTCTAAAATTCTAATTCCATAATATTTACTTTAACAGATAAAAAACTGTCCACTCTTCCATATTCTATTTCCTATCTCTTCTCTT
The DNA here is from genome assembly GCA_035578905.1 of Stictocephala bisonia. NCBI lineage: Eukaryota > Metazoa > Arthropoda > Insecta > Hemiptera > Membracidae > Stictocephala > Stictocephala bisonia. Next base: position 521,916 of record JAQJVL010000564.1, on the reverse strand, counting down.
ATTGCGCTCTGGTTACCCTGTTTACTCCAGAGATAACAAAATTCATCTACTTATTCTTGAACATTCCCTTTAATTTAAACATCTTTTTCTCTTTCTTAAATATGAGACGCAGACTCAACTTTTTGCGTATTTTAAGGCAACTATGAATGATTATTCTTCTTCTTTCATTATCTTACATTTTGGTATGTTCATCTCTAACCTATACTTATTTTTAACAGTTGCCCAATCATTCAACTCTCACCCTAAATCTTCTTTATCTTCCCATATCATTATGTCATATGCTACTATCTTCAGATATTCTACTCTTCTGTTTCCTTGGACATCTGAAATAATTTCATCTATTATGACATTATATAGAAAGGGGTATTATATACTTACCTTGTTGTACTTTCTCTCTCTGTATTAAAAGATTCTGTGTATTTCCTTTTATTCTTAATTTGCGTTTGCACGTGTAACATAGTTCTTTACCCTTTTTGCTATTCCCTTAAATACACCTCTTCTTGAATTCTCGATAGAGCATTTATGTTTACATACACCTCTTCAAGATGTTTTGTCTTGGTACTTCATCATATGCTTTTTATAGATGCAGGAGTTCCATTTTGAAGGGTCTGCAGTTTTTATTGACGAATTAAACATCATAGTTGTTTCTGTATATCACTCACCAGCAGGTGATCCAACAATTTTTTTAGAAAATTTGGACAACCTACTGCTGTATTTTACCAATTGGATTCACTATACCATAGTGATAGGCGGAGATTTTAACTATAAATTTGACGTAACAACTAACAATAAACCGGCTAACGACCTCCAAAATCTTTTAAGGCAGTACAATTTTTACTATCTGAACAAAAGTCCCACAAGAGGAAAAAATTGCCTTGATAATGTCTTTATAAACAATAATAAAAACTCTAGTGGTTTATTTTCTTGCAACATTTTGGAATTCCCCTACTCTGATCATGGCGGTATTTTGATTGACTTGGGAAAACTATCTCAATACTATATTCAAAATGAACAACTTACAACCGTTAATCAATTAAAAATGGTCTTACCAAAAAAATCATTAGACAATCTTAACATGGCATTAGCCTCATACGATTGGGATAAAATTATTGATCAATATGGACATTTTAACGCATCGGTCTTCTTCAAAAAAATTGTTTCCACTATCAACAATTTTGTAATACTTTTCCAAATTCTAAAAAGAATCAAACAAAACAACTTAAGCAAAACAAGAAATAATTGGTGTAACCCAGACTTAGCCAAAATGAAGAATAATTCTAATTTT